>JAEIHY010017154.1:0-21892 GCA_018904565.1 Drosophila tsacasi | reverse complement strand
TTGTAATTAAATTAAAATACATTTTCGATGACTCACTGCATCCGAATGGAAATCCGCGGAAAGCTCCTGAGACCCGCCTTTCAAATCAGCTTATCGCACCCAACTGAATCGGACCGCGAACCGTGACCTCGTCCGTGTTCCCAATTCCGTCCGGGTTTCCCGGACTGTCCGGTTTTTTCCAGCGCATTCACTTGGTTGTATCTATCTCTCTGCTGGATGCGAGTCCTGCAGATGTGGATGCGAATGCGGATGTGTGTAAAGGATGTGCGGGAGCCAGTGCTTCCTCATTCTGTATCCTGTATGGGAAAGTTGCCACTGACTGTGCTGCTGCGAGTGCCAGGCACTGGTGTGTCATGCTAAGGGCCAAAAGTAAACGCACTTAAGCACACACCAACACCAGCAGCCAGGCTCAAACTCGAGCGCACCCACTCACACACACTAGGAGAGCGCACCCGTTGAAAACATTGTAAACTAAATGTTGTTTTATACACCACTCACTCACCCACACAGTCATAATTTACTGTGCTTGCTTTATGGGTGCTTTAGGGTGTGTGTTTGTCGTCGTATCCTTTGGAGAAAGGGTATACTATGTTATGTATAATTCTGTCAGAGAAAGAAACCAAAAAGTGAAAGGATTACAAAAGGAACTTTCTGAGAATGTATTTTTTCCCCCAATACATAATTTATTTTTTAATATGTCTTATAAACTAACTTGAATACTGCGAATACATAACTCTAAAATATTTCCATTGATTTGGTCTTTTGCTGACAAGGTCTTTTTTTAATACTTTATAAGAATGATGGGTATCACCTCAGTCGATCAACTCAAGCCTTTCGTTCTTGCTGGATTTTTTCGTGTCTTATTCATTCATTCACGCACTCAGTCCGACAGTGAGCTAGTCAGCGAAGGACTTTGGCTTTGCCGTTGCCGCTGCCATTGCCGCATTGCTCATACGCTCAGTGTGCTCTCAGTTATCCTTGCGCGCTGTCAACGCATTGTTGTGGGCGCCCGGCGCCTGGCAGCTGCCGCCCGAGCCCTATCGCTGCCATACGGTTAGTTAGTTTAAAAAATAATATTGTGAAAAATTAATTTAATCCTCGCCTTTTTCGGGCTTTTTATACCGCGAGCCTTTTCTGCGGTTGATTCGAAGTGTCGTATTGTGAGTGCGCGGAGTGAGTTCTCTCCTTTCAATTGGATGGCAATTCATTTAATTTCGCTTTTTGCTGTCTGCCGTACTTTGATTTCGATTTATACCTTGTCGCTGCATTCCCCTGCGCTTAAATTGAATTTTCACACGTTTTTGTTCTGGCGTGTTTTTCCCTTGGAAAGAAGGGCGAGCGGGATCCCAGGCAGGCCATTAATTCACCAAAGTCATGTACAAAAGTTAATTTTTTAGGGACCCTCGACACAAATATAAATGTATACATTGGCAAAGGAAAAAAGCCTGTCCCGCTGGCGGTTGCTCGGTGCCTGAGACGAGAGCCCGGCCAAAACAAACAGACAAAAATCGATAAATTTCAGGAGTTATTTACAAAAGCTAAACGCTTTTTTCCCCGTGGTGTATGTGGCTACCGAGAGTGTGTGTGTGTGTGCGCCGGCCATTGTGGCATTTCATTTCAATGGTCAGCCCAAGGACGCGACTCGCAGGACATGGGCTCCTGCCTTGTCTGTCGTCATCAATGCTGCACACGACAGCCAACAAATCGAAGCGCATAAACCCGAAAAAAAAACTTGTGAACTTGTCCGATTTTAAAATTCCCTGAAAGCCAAAGGGATTGACAATTAATCTAATCGGATTTTGGTTTATTCTTCCGTTGCATATTATATTACATATACATTTCAAACTAATCTATTTTTGACTTCTCGCCATTCTCTCTTAATATTTGAGTGTAAGTTATTAATCGTTTCAACATTTCAGTCTTTCATATTTATAATAATATAAAATTGAAAGAAAATGTAATAAAAGTCTGAACATACATTCAAAACAACTGAAAATCTCTTCAAGCATTTATCAGATTACGTTTTTCATTCTTGTCACACTCTTTGAAATCCTATTGGAATTCCCCTTGAATGAATGGCGTTTACTCAAAGTAAGGGAAGAACCCACTCGCAGTCCCGAGTAGCCTGAAAATCCAATCAAGCTATCAGCCCCTCTTACTTTCGATCTCCACCTCCATTTCCATTGCCACCTCCAGCGCCAGCTCGAGTTGTGATTTCATTCTTGTACATTTCCCCCCGTATTTTATTTTTCCGCTATCTTGGAGCCTCAAAAAGGAAGGAGCCGCGCTCGCATCTTCAGCTTAAGTGTGGCAATTATATTTTTATTGTTTCTTTTGCCAAATTGTCTAGCAGAAATGGTGATAGTCGCCTTGGGCAGCACTTGACTTGAATGGCGGGTGCTGTCCAGCGCCAGAGGAGATTGGATGAGTTGAAATCCCGGGAATGGGGAGTTAAATGTGCGCAACGAGAAGCTCAAAGATAATTAGGTTTCGAGCATCGATTACGAATTATTTTTTTCGTGGAGGGGAAAAGTCACTTAAATGATACCTTTTAAGTGTAATTATTAAAATAATAATGTGTAATATTTATTAAAAATTAATTATACGGGTCTGTTCCAGTTTCCACTCGGAAGTGAATTTGATAACATTTTCAAATTTCCCTATAACATTTTCGGATTTCCCATTAACATTTTCGCATTTTCCGTTAACATAAGAGAATTTCCCTTGTGTATTTAAATATTTGTTATTAAATTTCCCTTTGACCGCTACGTTTGTTTTGATAGAGTTTTGTGAATTAGGGATTGTTCAAATTTTAGGCCGCTTTAGTTTTTACCCCAAGCACGTTAATGGGGTACTGATTCATTGCATAAAATCAATGGTACCCGCATTCTTGGCCGTAAGTTAACAGAGACTTAACGGAGGAAAATCCAAATCCGAGTAAATTTGACAGAAGTGAAAACTATGACAGGTCTGGGAAATTCGAGTCCGAATAAATTTTGAGGAAGTGGAAACTGGAACAGACCCGATAATGTTTATTAGCCTTATCTATAAAAATTAGGTTCTAATAAGTTCAAACGATTTCCTTAGCAGATTTATATTATCTAGACAGAATTTTATCGTTAAGCTTGGGAAAATTCAATTTTCAATTAACAAAAAACTTTTCAATGAAACTTGCCTCAAAATTCAAATGGCATCCTTCGGTTGATGCTTTAATTGAGCCATCAGGGCAACATTCTCCATTAGCTGTTAACACAGTTGCAACATTTTCCAATAGTATTAATCGAAAAGTTAATATAATATAATGCTTGTTGAGGCGCTTACACAAGGAGTCAACTTTTGCTCCGTGCCGCCTGTCCATTTCAGGACCCGGACCTGACCAGCCTGTTCCTGGTCAAAGGAGAAAATGTATGAGAGGGAAACTTGACTCATTAAATTTTCATTGTTTTAATTTGCGCCACGTTAAAAGCTCCCATCTGGGGCAAGAAGGCGGATGGCGGGTTGGGCATGGGTACTCCGTGGTCGAGAGTGCGGTCCGGCGGCTTGAGTTTTCTATGTCGACGTGCCTGGGCAGAGGAGATGCGGCGGTCCTTGGTTTCTTCGGTTTCCAGAGCCAAAGTCGCCACGTTTTACGACTAATTTGGCTAATTTGAGAGCACAGGCTGCTGCTGGTAAAATCAATCTTAGTCAATTAGGCCAAACAAAAGGGCGTTTTTGCCTTTACAACTCCTAACATTAGTTCAACGGAGCATTGTAAAGTCGGTTGAATTCAGAACGAAAAAGAAATTCCTTTTTTGTTTATACAAATTACAGTTTTAATTAAATTCTTCGGCGCGTCCTGCTGCAAAGTTTCAGGCGGACATTGCCGCCTCTGCAGTTGGGAGGAGTAATTGAAAAGAGCGTAATGGAATAGACGTCTGCTGTCCGGGCTGCACATTTAATGCTCTGCGAAAGATTTTTAAAACTTTAAATATTTTCTTTCTTTCTTTTGCTTTTGCTGTAATTTTTAATTTACTCTATTTGTTTAAGCTAAAGTATCTTGGTTATTCGATTTTTGTTTGATTACCATAGATACATATGTTTGTAGATCTAATCAAAAACACATTTGCTTTCAATGTTATGTGAACATCTTGAAAAAATTCATCTCTTCCAAGTTAGTCAAAATTGAGACGAATTTATTATTAATAGTCTTTTTTATGAAAAATGTCCCAGGATATTAGGTCATCCCTCGTGGCAGTGAGAAATGTAAGAACAAGATCAATTAGTATTGGTAAAAATTCACATTTTTCCCTAAAATTTCGCAAAGAATGTGCCTGAAGCCGCTCAGCAGACTGGGAATAATCTCCAAGCAATTGCAAAGATGGTTATTTCGTCAAAATGTTGCCATGAGTACGGTGGAGCAATATTATGATCCACCTGATAAATCGGAGGGCGATAAGAAACAGTATCGTGCTTTGGGTTTAACAAATGGACTTCGGGCTATGTTAATATCAGATCAGAAGTCGGAAGTGCTCCAACAGGCCAGTGATTCCAGTTTGGGCTCCTCACTCGAGCCTTTTCAGGGCAAACTAGCGGCCTGCGCAGTACTAGTGACTGTTGGATCCTTCAGTGAACCGCGGCAGTACCAGGGACTGGCCCATTTCCTGGAGCACATGATCTTCATGGGATCTGAAAAGTATCCAGCTGAGAACGCATTTGACGCATTTGTCACCAAGAGCGGGGGCTTCAGTAACGCTCATACTGAGAACGAGCACACGTGCTTTTACTTTGAAGTGGAGGAAGCCCATCTCAATAAGGCCATGGACCTCTTTATGAACCTAATAAAAGCCCCTTTGATGCTTCCGAATGCGATGGAGCGCGAACGGTCGGCCCTGCAGTCGGAGTTCGAGCAGACCCACATGCGAGACGAGGTGCGCAGGGACCAGGTCTTTGCAAGCTTGGCCAACGAGGAGTATCCGCATGGCACCTTCAGCTGGGGTAATTTGAAATCTCTTCAGGAGAAAGTCGACGACGCCACGTTGCACAAGGAACTCCACACGTTCTTCCGAAAGCACTACGGGTCTAACCGCATGATAGTGTCGATTCAATCGGTGCAGCCATTGGACGAACTAGAAGAAATGCTGCTGCGCCACTGTGGAGATATACCCATAAGCCAAGAGAGTGCTCCTGACTTGTCCACCTACGATTACCAAACCGCGTTCCAGAAGCAGTTCTTTAAAGATGTCCTGCTCGTGCAGCCCGTTGAAGATGTCTGCAAGCTTGAACTGACCTGGGTTCTGCCGCCAATGAAGAAGTTTTATCGCAGCAAGCCGGACTCATTCCTTGCGCAGCTCATTGGCTACGAGGGTGTGGGCAGCTTGTGCTCCTACCTCAGGCAACGCCTGTGGTGCATGAGCGTTCGAGCAGGAGTTGGCGGAGGTAGCTTTGAGACCAACTCGATCTACTCTCTCTTCAGCATATCCATATATCTCACAGACGATGGATTTCAGCACTTAGACGAGGTGCTGGGCGCAACATTTGCATGGGTAAAGCTGCTGAGTAATAGCGCAGAGCTTCCGTCTCACTACGAAGAGCTTCAGCAAATTTCCAAAAATAGTTTTCGATTTCAAGGCGAAGTCCCCTCCATGGACAATGTTCAGAATATTGTGGAAGACTTCAGTTACCTGCCTTCGAAAGATGTCCTCACAGGATCAGACCTATACTTTCAGTACAATGAAGCGGACCTGCAGCTTTTCAGACAGCATATGAGTGCTTTTAATTTTAATATAATGATTTCATCACATATTCCGTATGAAAACAACGAGTACGATCAGGAAGAGCCTTGGTTTGGAACCCAGTACAAGACCATTCCCATGCCACCAAAGTTTAAAACAATGTGGCAAAAGCCCCCGGTGTTGAGGGAACTATCTTTTCCCAAGCCCAATCCCTTTGTAACAACCGACTTCACGCTGCACTGGAAGGAATCCGGACAGCCGCATATTTCGCGAAGCCCCAAGGCGTTGGTGAAAAATGACTTTTGTGAGCTGTGGTTCCGGCAAGACAACATCTTCCAACTGCCGGAGGGGTATATCAATCTCTACTTTATCACGCCTGTTGTGCGGCAAAGTGTGGAAAATTATATTCTCGGGGTGCTCTTTACCTATTTAGTGGAATTTGCCATAGCCGAACAATTATATCCAGCCTTGGAGGCAGGCCTAACGTATGGCCTCTACAGCGGCGATAAAGGCTTGGTTCTGCGTGTCAGCGGTTTCAATCAAAAGCTGCCGCTTTTGGTGGAAATAATACTGGAAGTGATGCAAACTATTAAGCTGGATCCGGCCCAAGTGGATTCCTTCAAAGAGCTGAAGAAGCGCCAAATATTCAACGCTCTTCTCAACGGGAACGCGTTGAACCTCGACTTGCGCCTTAGCGTATTGGAAAATAAGCACTTTACCATGATACAGAAATACGAGGCAATTGATGCAATTACCATAGACAATTTGAAACAATTTCAGGATAATTTCTCCAAGAAAATGTATGTGCAAGGTCTTATACAGGGAAACTTTACAGGTGACCAGGCCAAGGAGCTAATGGAAAAAGTTCTTTCCACATACAAAAGCGAAAAAATTGAGGATCTGGCTTCTCTAGACAATAGCCTACTGCAAATACCTTTGGGGTCAAATTTTCTGCGCGCCCGCGCCCTCAATGATAACGACACCAATACGATCGTTACCAACTACTATCAAGTGGGTCCCTGTGATATGAAACTGGAGTGTCTGATGGATCTGGTGGAGCTGATTTCCGAGGAGCCGCTCTTTAACCAGCTAAGGACTCAGGAGCAATTGGGCTACAGCTTGGGTATTTATCAGCGCATAGGCTACGGGATCATGGCCTTTGTGATCACCATAAACACTCAGGAGACCAAGCATACGGCTGATTTCGTGGAAAAGCGAATCGAAACATTCCGAAGTAAAATGTCGGAGCTGGTCTCTCAAATGACCGAGGACGAGTTTACGGCACTTCGGGACTCACTTGTGAGTAGCAAACGGCTAGGAGACAACAGCTTGGACGAGGAGGTTATGCGAAATTGGAGTGAAATTGTAACCAGGGAGTACTTCTTTAATCGGGTGGAATTGCAAATACAGATGATTAACAGCTTGTCAAAGAAGGATGTCTTAGACTTCCTCCACGACTACGAAAAGAATAACTTTCGAAAGCTTTCAGTGCAGGTTGTGGGAAGGAGTAACAGAACCGGGGACAGCCAGGCGGGATCCTTGTCGGGCATATTGGATGAGGTTCATCACAGCATTTCTGGGGCACTATCTGGAAAAATAAATATCACGTTCTTAGGTACAAACGACGACCCTTCAAATATTAAAGACATTTCGGCCTTTAAACAAAATCTTTATGTTTATCCCATGATATTCACTAACCCAGCGTTATCAGGAAAATCATAGACAATAAAAATGATCTGACTAACCTCTGTTTTTATTTTTCCGAGTATGTAATACTTCAGTTTTGCAGTTCTTTTAAAATTTGGAAAGTATATTGTTGTTATTCGTCATTGCAATGCTAAATTATTTATTTATAAAGCTTTTAAATGTAAGTTTACTGCTGAAACTTTTTTTCAATATTCCCTCGATCAGAAAAAAGTTCTGGTTAAAATATTTTAACCTGAAATCGTTATTATTAGCGTTAAACTTTCTTGTGGGCGAGAGTATGAGCAGAGGGAGCTGCCTTCTGATTTATGCCTGGAGATGCCGCCTTTCCAACAAAGTCGACCTGGGGCCTGCGCTCCCTTCTTCTAATCGCGTTGGCCATTAGGGCAAGCTGGGCTAATAAAAATTAATGCGCCCAACGCTTGGTGGCCCGCTCTCCCACCTTCCCCCACGCATGCACACACAATGATGGTCAGTCGGTTGGTCGGTCGCTGGGAGGATTGAGCGGGTGGCTTTGGCCACACTCCTGCGGACTACCTGGGGGCGGTGGGCTTGCTATCATGGCGTGGACTCTGTCCCAGTCACTCAACTCGTTATGCAATTTCCCAGCATTGTTTTTCTCCCTTTCCTCTAGAGCTTTTGTAGTGCTGTAAAATGCTTTTCCCTCTGCCCCCCCTTTGTTCTCTCTGTTGCCAATTTATTCGCACTTATGCACGTGCATAAGGGCACACACAAGGACAGTTGGAGGCATCGCACATGATCCTGGCACGTTGTTGGCCGAATCAATTTCATGGCTCGGTCGTTTACGCCCCGAAAACCACCCACCCGCCTAGCCACCCACTTGCCATGCCCCTCTTCCTCTGATGCCTTTTGCAATTTACTCGTATCCTTGTGTCCACAATGCTGCCGGTGAGAGATCGAGGGGGCGCTGGCTCTACCTTTTGCTTCGACGAAGCTTTTTACCAACTTGGAACAATTAAAATGATTTTTCTGCCCTCCGCCTGGCACTGCACTTTATCAATGCCCCCTGGTTGTCGCTTTTCCAAATGTCAACTGCCAAGGACGCAATGTTGTTTACTTTCGTTCGCTTGCTTACTGAAATTTAAGACACGAGTACAGAGAAAAAACTATTAATAAAGATATGATGAATATTACAATAAATAATATCAAAATATATATTTTCAATTGGAAAGCAGCACAACAAATATATGATTTGCGTGGCTTGAAAGTACTTTGAGAACTGTGTTAAAACCTGTTTCATTTCACTGAAGTCTACTTGTTTTTCTTTGGTGTTGAACAAAGCGAAAGCGAACTACAAGAACCTTTTCCATATGCATGACGTGTGATGAAATGAGGGGCACCACTTCATTTGCCAGTCGAGCAACCTGTCCACCAGTGTCGAACTTGTCCATTTGCTGATTGATTTACAATTGTACGTCCGTGTATGGTTTAGCCATAAATTAGTTGGTCTGCTGAACTCGATTATTGGGAGCTGTCAGTGGCAGTTAGAAAGGAAAGTTGCCTCAGGTATTAGAGTTTGGATAATTTAGTTCATATTGATTAAATGGAAGAACTGTCTTGAAGAAGAAGTATTGAGCTTGACAAATCAAATAAGAACTGAGTGATGATAACTTAACAAATCATTACTACTACTATTACTAATGTATTTATTAATAAAAACAACAGTTTATATAGGTAGCAGGCAGAGAAAATATTTATAACTACAGGCTTATAACAAAATCCATAAACCACGTTTTGTTTCCAAGGACAGTCCCTTCATAATCTCTGATCAACTCCATTGCTTCCACCTAAGCCACAGGACGAACCCAACTATCAACTATCCCCGGCTCAACTCTGAACAAGTTGAAATCCGAAACATGGAGATTATTCAGTCATCCCTTTCAAGACTCACTCGACATCGAGTATACGCAGCGTGTTCGTGTTCTCTGGCTTCCCTTGCTTAAGCTTTGACTGCCGTTTTGTTTGTGTGTTCTGTTTGACACCACCCCACATTTTTGAGTTGATTATTCTGTGCGCGCCCAGAAAAGTTCTCGCAAAGTTTTCAACAACGCAACAGCAAAAGCCAGCAAAAGCAAACCCTGGCCCCTCTAAGCCATGTGTGGTGTATGTAAGCCATATATTAATAATAAGTCCATCCAAAGAACGCCAGCAAAAGCACAGAAACACAGATGTGGTACTTTTGGTTTCGCAAAAAAGGTATTTTACAATAGAAATACAATTCATTTGGTTTACGTGTTGTGTTGTGTTGTGTTTCCTTTTGTTGATCTTTTGCCAATTGTTGTTCTTGTAGTTGCTCGAATTTCTTTTTGTTGAAGTTTTTAAAATTGAAAGCTTGGCTAGATTTCCCTGGAGCTCCATCCCCCACTTTCCCTCTGCAGCATCCCCTCACACCACGTCTAATAAGTTGCACATGCCTCGCCCCTGTCATGCCTTATTTAGCTTGCATTGCCCAAAAGCATTTGGCACATGCCAAGTTTGGTGTTGCATCTTGCCATCAACTGCTGTAATTTGCCCGAAAGCAGAGGATGAAATGTGGGGCAGGTCGGGGTTGTAGAATAGCGATCCACGGCGGGGGGTTAGAGGGTGTTGCTACTGTTGCTGTAACTGCCATCACATTTTGCATGCTTCGTTAAGCATTCTGTACAATACACAACAGCAGCAGCAGCATCAGCCCAGATGAGGTAGCGAGGGTATAAAAAGTCACCTCTGGCGAACTACAGTTTGCCTCGGCACAAGAAGGTACTCAAAAAGTGGATTACGAGTACACAGTATCTAAATCTAAAGTTGGAATATTTAAGAAGTTGTCAACAATGTCTTTTTATATGTTTAACTATTCATTATATTATAATTCATTATATTCATTATATTATAATTAATTTCTTAAGTCAGTCTTTGTATTTCGACAGTGCACACTGTACTCTACAAATCTAGTTGACTATACATGTTGGTAATTTATTCCAGACTTCAGATTTGTTGTGTGAGTGTTTGTCTGCTGATTTGTTGTTGCAGCTGTCGTCTCTGTGCAAAGTTTCGAAGTGTTGTATATAAATTTTCATATCATAGAACTAGCAAGCAGAAACTTGCCACTGAACAGTCCGTCAGTCAGTCAGTCGCTCAGTTGTTCAGTCAGTCCGTCAGCCCGCTCATTCTGGTCTCGCAGTAAGTCTCTGGATATGTGTATGGAGAAGGTATATCCCCGATTCCGGCCCCTGCTCCAGCATAGTTGATTGTTTTTCGCTGGCTCGCAAAAATGAACATCTAATACCGAGACTGAAATTGATGATGCAGCCCGAATTTGATTTCTGTTTCGGAATTTCTATTTCGCTTTTGTCTCATCCGACGCGAACTGATGCGATGCGATAAGATGGGATTGAGGGAGATTGCAGAGAGCGTTTGAGAGGTTTGAACACTAGTGGCTTATTTCATTGTGAACTGTGCAATAATGTATAAATATAAAGAATTAAAAAAAATATATACTTGAGTTTACATTTTAGTGGAATTTACAACGTGAAAAATAGCAGGCAGATTTAGACCTAAAGTGATCAACTCTATCACAAATTCCTATTCTCTATGAAGATAGTGCATAATTTGAGAAATGGTATAACGTTAGTAAAAATAATTAAATAAATATTTTAATTTATATGGTATAGAGTTATAAGTACAGCAAGGGTACACAACCCTGAGCTTCCCGGAGTTAATTTTCATGTTTTCGTTTGTTTTTTTCGGTCAAACCTCGCACAATATTTGTTTACCCAACTGTAGGGCCAATCATCATACATTTCCAATGCGGAGATTTAATATTTTTGCTCCCTCACTCAGCCTAAACTACACTTCCCAGTGAGACCCAAAAGACAAGAGGCGTATAAAAAAGCTGCGGCTGCTATTCGTCTTTGTTTATTCTCCAATACCCCGATTTTTTTTTTGCATATATCTAACTATGAATATAGCAAGTAAATATTTTGTTTAATGCAACCATGACTCATATTAATATATATATTTTATGGTTATATTTTTTAGGCTCCATCATGTTCCATGTGCGGCGCCGGCCGGCGGACTCACAGCCACGAAGACGCAAGAAAAAACCGCTGGGGGCTGCGAATGGGGCCAACCACATGTCCGGCGATCGCGAGGGTCCCGTCCTGGTGGAGGTGACGCACAGCGGCGATGGCGGTCGGCGGATCAAGCTGGGCAGCGACCCCGTGGAAGTGGGCTCGGCAAACACCAATTGCCTGCAGCTGTTCGGACCCTCGATCCAGCCGAGGCACTGCCTCATCTCGCTGCTGGAGGGCGTCTGCACGGTAACCCCGCTGCACACTGATGCCCTGACCTTTGTCAATGGCCACCACATCAGCCAGCCGACGATTTTGCATGTAAGTAGGGGAATGTGGATGCTTGAATAATATGTTAATATTGTGAATTTTTCACACTCGATGCTACATATAGGATTATTTTAAATAGATAATCAGCCCAACTAGGTTTCACTCCTAAGGGTGACCTTTCTCTTTCATTAACTAATTGCGACTAAGTCGGCTTAATTAGTTGAATTTTCTCGCGCGTCACCCGAGGCTGGCGTATGGTTGTCTAATTTGACGGCAGCAGGCAATCCTGTTAAGGGAAAAGTTTCGGGAAACGACCTTGACCCGCTTGAAGTTTAAATTGCTTAAAGCCCGGCTGAAGTTCCACTCGGCTGTTATTTCTCCTTTCCCTTTGAATTCGAGGATTTTCGTGGCTCGGCTGTCTGCGGGCGTCCAATCCAATAAGCGTCCTAGCTTAGTCAAGCGTTTATGGGCCAACTTTTCGATTGAATCAGCTGGAAGATAAATGAGCATTGAAGTTGATTTACACTTTGGGGTTGAACAAAGTCACAAGTAATTCATTTAACTCAAGCCACTTCCTGAAACTAAATTAATTTAAAGGGATATAAATCTTTGGGGAGAAAACTCTGGGTGCTTCCCATATGTAACAATTCGTAAACTGTGATCAAGTGTCTGTTAACCTATCAAAGGAATACGGCAATATATCGGAAGTAGAACCCCACTGTTTATGAAATAATGCCCAGCACCTAGTACGCAATGTGTAAAAACCATTGACAGAATTCCAAAACACACATTTACGACGAACTTGAGCCGCGTTGAGTTGGAATTTTCAATTCCCATTCATTTGCACTTCAAGTTCATTATCGGCTCCCAGTTTGAGTTTGGAAAAGGGCAATAAAAGCAGCGGCATGTGTGTGCCTATTCTAACGTCCCAATGGCTTTGAGTCGCCGCTGATTTATCTTTTGTTTTGACAACTTTTCGGCACACAGCGGAAACACAAACAAAGCGTTAGGAGACATCGGGGGAAATGAATCAAATTGGCTTTCGGCGTTCTCACGCATTAGCGGAAAAGTCAGAGGGAAAGCCACGAAAAACACAACAGCAAATTTGCCAGTGCGTTGTGTAAGCTTTTTCCTCTGTTGTTTTTGACTTTCCGCTTGATAAATTTGAAACCAAATAAACAGGAAAAACTTCTGCTTTTCCCCTATCTCTGGAATGAAACTGAAGAGCCGCGCAGCTCGGCAATAACCTCAAACTGTCTTTAGGGATTATTTCTTGGACTAAGGAAGGGAAGTACCTCTTTACAGGATTTTCTGTCATTGGCATTTTTGTTGGCTCCTTTTCCCTGTGTTTGTCCATGGAATTAATTCAGTTTCTCTTTTTCTTTTTTTTTTTCAATTGGCAAATTGGGGTTGGCTGCGGTTCGATGAACCTGAACAAAAAATAATGCAAATGAAAATCTCTGTTGTGGGCTGTGCTTGTGTCAAAGATGCCTTCACCGAGCTAATCAGCATTAGGGGGAAACGCAAACAAACGCACACTCACACACTCAGAACAGAGATAGCCGGTAACGAAAACATAAAAAAATTAACACAAATCTCGATTCGATTCGAACTGCTGAATCTCCCCCCAGAGAGGGGCGTCTCTGTGCGGCAGTTTTGATTTCGAAACGCCCCGAAATTTTCCCAATCGCTGCCGCAGTGCCCCAGAATCTGTCAGACGGTTCACTTCACTCTTCCCTCGCTTAGCTGTGTAAATATCTGAATAATTACCGCACTTAATTACAATTATTAAATCACTTAAATCCGATTTAAACGCAATTAACCCTCGTCACATCCCAGCATACATATATTCACTTATAACCGACTAATTAATTCATATGTGTATCCCGATGTCTGCCATTTACAGAACGGTTCGGTCGTAATGTTCGGACGCGTGGCCTCGTACCGCTTCCTCGACTCGCCAACGGACGGACGTTATAACCTGGCCCTATCGCAGTCCCAACTGGACTCGGCCTGCCTCTACGAAAGGTGAGTAAAATGTGAAAGATGGTTTCAAGGAGTATGTCAAAATGTGTATGCTACGCTTGTGCCAAAGGCTTTATCAGCAATTGTGTTGTTTAATTGTTTTTGATTTTATGTTTATTCTTTAACAAATATTGATAAAATTCGATATAAAGTTGTTTAAAAATGCCTAATCTTATTTAATGAAGCGGAATTCAATACAATAGATAAGTCGTCATAAGATACGAATACTTTAACTAATTAAAAATTACTTATTAATTATTATTAATTATTAATAAGTTTTTAAAAATACCAGAATGATTCCGAAGAAAAAGATTTTGTTGTTTGATCGAAAACTAGTTTAGACATTGAATTGAGACAAGCCTTAATTAACTTTAGAAGAAATGCATTTCTTAAGGAAAGTCTTTAATTTGAGGAACGGTCTCCTCTTTCTATAAATTTTCGTAAAGGGAATATTTTCTGCCATTTTGAGGGGTGAAACCCTCCCTCTCAGACTCACGTTTTAGCTTTGTGAATAGCTAGGCAGAGGCAATCTACGACCTTAGCTTTTCCATATTTCGTTGCTTGCCAGATGTAAATGTAAAACAATTTAATTCACCTTAGGTGAGAGACATTAAGGAATTTACGGCAATATTAATTTGAGGATGATCTTTTTTTTTCGTATGCTCTGCGCATTTATTTATATTTATGTATGTATTTTTTTATTTTATTTACACGCCTTTTGTGCTGTTCGTTTCTGTTTCCTTACGTGTTGTTTGTTTTTATTGTTTGTGTAAAAACATTAATCTCATGCACTCACCAACAAACCGACAACAAAAATTACCCAACAAATATGCAAAATAATTTGCACACAACTCACACCAACACATACACACACCATTCACCTGAATACCACCACCACAACGATGGAAACAACAACTTGGAAAACTCGACAGTCGCTCGCCCACATCCCCGGGATCCTGGAACGACGAGGACGGAGCCTTGAGTTCGGTGGGTATTTTCAGGAGTATTTTTTATATAATTTCTACATTGTAACTCCGCTAATCCTTAGACCCACAAGAGCGACTACGACCCTCACCACCAGCAGTCGAACCAATCGACGAGTGCCTACCACAACAACAACAACTCCAGTGACCATCCGCTGAGCAGCACGCTGAGGGACGTAGTGGACAGCAAGGCTGGCCAGGATCAGGCGATCAATTCGGGCAACTACGACGGACAGAGTCTGGAGGGGAATCTGGAGAACGAGACCAAGTCCATTTCTAGCTTGAAGTCAGGTGGTTCCACCAGTCAAGATCGGTAAGCTGTGATTGTCGCACTCCATCAACCTAATCTGCGAAATTCAATGTATTTCTTCTCAAGAGTCTTTCCCATAAAGCAAACAGGAAAGCCAACACAAAATCTCCACATATAACCATAAAGCAAACACGTTCACCGTCTGATTGAATTTAATTTTCGTTTTGTATTTTTTGTGTGCGCTTTAAACAATGCCAGTTTGATTTGTTCACCCTGCAATGGTCCTAACTGCTTTAATTTCTGGTTGTTTCCGCTGTTGTGTGCGCTCTACTAATATCGATTAACCCTTTTTCTGATGAACACAGGTCCCCCAAAATGCCGGGCTCTGGCCTCATGGCGGGAGGTGGCAGCGGTTCCGGCGATGCCCAAGGACAGGAACCCATTCTTCCAGCCGTCCTCGAGTTCCCCGAAACGCACCAGGAACTCTTTCTGCGTCACATTATCAGTGAGCTAGATGTGAATGTTCCGCACTTTAAGCTGGCACCCGTCTACTCGCTTTACCTGTGTGCCAGGTGGGTAATTTGCGGTGGTTTTCGGGGCTGATGTTACGCGTTCGGGGGAGTAGCATGCCATTATAAGAGAGTAAGGAGAGAGTTATTAAGCTTGCTCGGCTTTATTTGTTGTTTAAATGTTTGGTGTTCTAAATATCCTTCTTATTTCAAGGAATGAGTTATTTAAGTGTTTTAATATTAATTGAGTACCTGAAGAAAAGAAACTCAGTGTTATAATTGATACAAATTAGGGTTTCTTATGAGAATTAAACAGATGTGTATAATGAAGCCCTTCGCTATGGGAATCTATAATTAATTAGTGAATTTGTAATACGTTCTTATAAGCCAATTAGTAAGTTTTCTCAAATAGATTATATATTGCACTTCATTGCAGAGCAGCTTATATAGTCATTAATCTAATAACAGCCCGACAGATTTAATTTATCTTCAAATACTTATACATCTATGCACAAGATAGATTGATAGGATAACTTGACTCGACTTGACTTTCAACTCCATTGGTTGTCTTAGGCAATTTGTCCTTCGATAAATCCATTTACAGTTCAATTCCAAAATCAGAGCTTCATTAAACAAGGCCCTACGGACAAGGACATGGACACGGACACGGCCAGAGATACAGGCGGATGAGGGTGAGGCAAGCAGCTAACACCAGTTGACAAATGTCCGGACTCCGGACGCAAAGTGGATCGACATGTTCCAGAGGGCACTTGCTCATTCCCCCCTCCTGCTTCGGAAGCAGCAGCAGCCAGTATCAACAATTCATTATCAATTATGATGATTTATCTTGGCTGCTGACCCAATTTGTGAGCTATTAATATTAATGTGTTCTGACAGCGGGATGCGGGGCAAATGAGAAACGGAAAGTGGTCAGGCACAGGCAGAGGCAGGAAGTGCAGGAGCACGAGGGAGCAGGGAACTTTGACATTTGACAGGCGTGAAAATCAATAGACACGAATAGGGGGACATGGTTGGACTGGAATGACGAACATAACTCATACCATCGAGGAAGTGGAACTCAAAACAGTCTCTTTGGCCTTAATCCCGACAGATATCGAGCCTCTACCCACTACCGCCCGGAGCTGCAACCCACGGAGCGTGCCCACAAGCTGACCATGTTCCTGCACCATGTGGCCAATCTGGTGTACGGCGTCGTTCAGGATCAGTACACGGATCCGCGAATTCTGGCCTTTTGGATGGCCAATAGTTCGGAGTTCCTGCATTTTCTGAAGTCGGATCGCCACATCAGCGCGTTCAGCGTCCAGGCGCAGGAGGTTCTGGCCGAGGCCGTGCAGACTGCGTTCCGCAATCTGGTCAACTGCTTCCGGCTTGAGCTCTCGCAGACCCTCAATCAGTTTCTGTCCGAGAATATCGACCACGATTCGGCGGCGGGTCTGGTGCTGACCGTCTTGGGCTCTGCGATGGCATTGCTGCGACGCTGCCGCGTGAATGCTGCTCTAACGATCCAGTTGTTCTCGCAACTGTTCCACTACATCAATGTCATATGTTTCAATACGGTGAGCGGCCTTCGAATGGCCTTGACCTCTTCCTTCCGATCCGCTTATCTTGATTACCGAATTGATCCTTTCCAGATTGTGGCCAACTCTCACATGTGCACGGGGGATTGGGGCAAGGTTATGACGGAGCGATTGCAGTTGCTTGAGCTGTGGGCGGAGCGGCAGGGACTGGAATTGGCCGCTGACTGCCATCTGGCTAAGATCAATCAGTGCGCGCAGTTTCTGCAGGCACCGAAGTCCTCTGTGGAGGAAATCCAACAACTGGCCTGCTCCTGCTTCCGCCTGAACTCCCTGCAAATGGCCGCGTTGCTGCAGCAAGAAAAGCTCCCGCGAAACCTGGTCGACACGGCCATCCGAATGGCCGAATCCGTCGCAGATGAGCTGACCCGCGCCGACGGGCGTGAGGTGCGGCTGGAGGAGTCACCGGAGCTGCACTTGGCGCTGCTGCTGCCGGATGACGGATTCAGTTGCGATGTGGTGCGCGGCATACCCACGGGCCTCGTCGACTTCCTCAATCCGCTTCAGCAGCAGGGGATGTGCCGGCTGGCGGCACAGCCCACCTCGATTGGTCTCTGGACGGTCTACATGCACCAGTTCAATGTAGGGCTTGATTTTCTGAATCCCATCGCACGATGTAACAAATTCTTCTCTTACAGGCCCGCAGTTCCAGTGCAATGTCTAACTCCAAGCTCCCGCAACCAGAGCTGCAGCTCATTAAGCTGCACAAGAACAGCAACGGCATGGGCCTGTCCATAGTGGCGGCCAAGGGAGCCGGCCAGGAGAAGCTGGGAATTTACATAAAGAGCGTAGTGCCAGGTGGAGCGGCGGATGCCGATGGTCGTCTGCAAGCCGGCGACCAATTGCTGCGCGTCGATGGGCAGAGTCTAATTGGCATCACCCAGGAGAGGTAGGAATATTGATTAGGTTGATTATTTCTAATAGTTCACGACATCATTCTGTGCGTCTTTTCTAGGGCCGCCGACTACCTGGTGCGAACGGGTCCGGTGGTCAGCCTGGAAGTGGCTAAGCAGGGTGCCATCTACCACGGCCTAGCAACGCTGCTGCAGCAGCCCAGCCCCGTCATCCAGCGTGGTGAGTAGCTCCCTTTAGCAGGAGACCACACACATATCTATACAAAAATACACACATTAGAGCGAACTCCAGGTGCTGGGTAGGACGCTAAGAACACTCAACTCAACTCACTCACTCACTCATCCAAGACACTCACTCACTACTCCACTCTACCGTACTCACGTTGCGTAAGCTAACCAAGTAACCAAGTAACCAACCCATCCCCCATGCTGCTCCGTCCGCTAGAGGCTTGCGCCAGCAACTTTCTCCAGCATCTGAGTCCCAGCCACCAGCAGCGTCGTCACTCCTCGTTTCAGCAGCAGGCCCGCTACTATAGCAACTCCATTTCGGACGACAGTCTCAATAGGAGTCGTCGTGAGTCCTTTGCCTGCATGCGGGCTTCCTCGCCTCCCGTTAGGCGGCTGAGTGCCTCTTGCCTGCAGGAGGAGCTGTGCGCCTTGGGCCATCAGTTGCACATCGATCCAAGGTACAGGGACACAAGACCCATCGCAAGATCAGCCAGCAGCTTGTATCTGGCAAACGAGCATCAGTCGGGGGGGTATTACCACCATGCGCCGCCCTCGATGGCTCCTTCGGTCACCCACTTTAGTCCCATGCGACCGCTGAGGAGAACGCCGCCGCCCTCCATTTACATTGAGGAGTACCATGACGAGCCGGCCGCCAAGGACTCGCAGGAGTCGTTTGGCAACTTTGCCGCCGCCTACAGCGATGCCCATCAGCCGTTGAATGAGGAAGGTATTGCTTCCATGGCTCACTCGGATGAGATACCCTTTATAGATGACGAAGAGGAAGAGAAGCAGCAGCAGCAGCAGCAACAACAAAGGCCCTGCATGGCCAGCTCCAGTTGCTCCTCCTCCGCAGTTAAGAGAAACCCCGCTGCGAGCTACCGAAAAACAGTCAGTTTTGATCTGGACCAGACAGAAGAGGAAGAAGGAGCGGGAGCCACTGGAATCGATAGGAAATACCATACCCACGACGCCATCAGCCATTTGGCAGCCGGAGCCTCGTCAACTGAGTCCCTGATGGCCGAACAGCAGGCAGAGAGGATGCCGCTGATTCAGAAGATACGCCGGGAGCTGAATAGTAAGAGAGCCACAAACTGCTCTGCAGATGGTTTCAGCTCCGGCGGATCCGGTTCCAACAGCCAGCGTTCGTCCAGCGAGTCCATCGAACGGATGCCGTTGCTCCGGCAGTATCCGAACCAGTCGCCTGGTCAGCACCGGCAGCTCAACACCCAGCGGTCGCACAAAAGGTCAGCGGGAGTGGTTAACGCTGCCCCAATTGTCAGCATCCAAGTTCCTAGTGTGTGTGAAATCGAAAGTTCCTGCACCACCCGTCCACGCCCTCCTTCTACTGTAAATACAAGCAATCGATATTGTGCCAGCACCCCCACAAAAACCAAAACAATTCCAACCATCACAACCTCCTTAGCGGCCAACAGTCGAAGAAGAGCCAGCAGTCATGCGAATCTCAGTCCCCGCTTCTTGGAGGTACCATTTGGTCAGGGAAAGGTGCGCGAAATGGCGGCCTTCTTTGACGACAACAAGGACTTCTTACCGACCAACATAAATAAATCGCGATCCACCTCGGCACTGGACGATCCCGGCAGCAGCAGACCATGTGACAAGCTCTCGCAGGCCGAGCAGGGACAAATCCTGAAGCAGCTGAAGGAGTGGAGCCTGCACGGTAGTGCAGGCAAGGACTACGATAAACCGGGCACGCCCGGCGGCAAGATAAGCTGCGATTGTCCCTGCTGTGGTCATTGTCGCGGCAAAGCATTGCCAGAACCAGCGGAACAGGAGCCACGCCAGGCAGTTGCCACCTTCAAGTGCTACGACAGTTGCCAGGACGATGAGGCAGAGTCGGAGGGGGCCAAGCAGAAGCCGGAACTATCCCGTTATGCCGCCTGCCGCCGGAGTGTCATGTGCAACAATCGCCAGGCTCACAGTGTGCGCCAACTGAAGCGCAGCAAACAACATAAGCAGCAACAACAGCACAAGGCTAAGACAAGCGCCGCACATCCTCGTCGTCGTCAGCATCATCATCATCATCATCGTTGTCATTGTCATCAGCAGCAGTCACGCCCCCAGGCGCCCACCTCACCACCCTCCACGGCCAAATTGCTCCTGTCCCTGGCCAGCTCCAGCAGCAATAAGCGGAACTCAAAGAGCTGTCCAAATTGCGGAGATGCCACCGATGATTGCTGCTCAGGCAGCTGCAGCGACGCCGAATCGTGCTCCTCGGCCGGTGCTGAGTCCTCCTCAACAAGCTGCTGTGCGGCGGCTTATTGCGATTCTCTTGAAATTCATGGCAATCTCATGGGTGGCGATAATGGCGATGATGACGACGATGAGGATGATGCTGATGCTGATGCGGATGCAGATGATGTGGGCGGCAAAGGGCCCTGTGTCAAAATGCCACTGGGCGCCGGCTCAACAAGACCAACGACAACGCCATTGTGTCCTACACACAGATGATGACAACCCAACCAAGCTGCACCGAGGTTCATGTTGTTCCCCTCGTTGTCGTACTTATAAGCCTTTGGTTTTTGCCTGCTCTTAGAAATTGCATTTTTATCTCTTTTTTTTTTTTCAATTAGCTATCGCTTTGAGTTGTAGGTTGGATTACATTTTCTATAAATGATTAGATTTCTTATTTATAGACGGTCTCTTTGGTTAGGAAACAGAAAGCTTTTAATATTTAACAAATATCAATGGGTTTTCCATTGAATTTTTTGAATGAGAAATCCCCTTTACTTTAGTTTTTGCTTTAGGAATTAAAGCAATGAAAGCTTTCAATGGAATTTTCCCTTTGCTCATTGTGCTTAATTTTTAATCAAAATTCATATATAGCGTTGTTTTTAATTTTCAGCTCTTCTCAAACTCACTTATGTGCTTCATATATAATTGGTTTTTATTGTCGCTTTGTTGTTCTTTTTCCATTTATTTCATACCCGGCACCCACGGGGTGAAAGGAATTATAATTTAGTGTCAACAGAATGTTTCCTCCGACTAGGTTCAAGGCCTGATTAAACTCTATGAAACCCGTGCAGCGGTTATCAAAACCAGTTTAAAAACTACACCTTCAGCGTTTCTTTTAAGGGGAAGTTTCAAAAAATTAAAAAATAAATGTTCATTGCAAAAAATAGAGTTCGGGAAAAATGTGTACATGCCTGAATTTCGAGTTCTGGCGCAGGACCTCTCATATACTACATCCGGCACTGAAAACTTTAAGCGCGTTTATCTGAAAAAGAAGTTATCCGAACTCATAACTTAAACAAATCTTTACCGATCGTTTCCAAATCTTTACAGTACGTTTAAAATTGTTGTGTCCAGGGAAGTACATATGTACGTAGGGGTTTTTTGAAAAAGTGAATGATTTTTTTTTTAAATACATTTCTGATGCATTTTTTGGTAACATAACGAGTTTTTTTTTTCTCAAAATGCCATTTTACTAAAAATCAATTTATTAAAAATCCGCTACATTCTTCTCTTGCTTCTGTAACATGGAATCAGAAAATGTTTGGTTTTTTGTTCCAGATCAAAAATTGTAGAAGCTAGGAGTCCGGCCGTGGACTCCATGAAGAAATGCTGCGAAGTCACCATTTTTTGTTTGAATTGCTTGAAATATATTTTTTTTTGTTAGTTCAATATTGGTATTAAAAAATACTTTTTACAGAATTTCAATAAGCCCATTTTGTT
>JAEIHY010017153.1:269-46432 GCA_018904565.1 Drosophila tsacasi | reverse complement strand
GCAGGCGGAGCTTCAGCTCATTTGCAACTCCTTCATGAAGACTTCAGTGAATTAGCCCGTGGAGCCATATCGGTGAGTGGAAATGCTCTCGATCCTTGGGTTGTCCAGGAAGGAGGTCGAGAACGAGCCTTTGAACTTGGCCGCCACGTCGGCTGTGGACTGGTTAATGAATCCGCTTCCCTTAAGAGGTGCCTTAAATCCAAGCCAGCCAGTGAAATAGTGTCCGCTGTTCGCAGCTTCCTGGTGTTTTCATACGTACCGTTCTCCACTTTTGGCCCTGTCGTGGAACCGCCAGATGCTCCCGAGGCTTTCCTTACCCAACATCCCAGAGAAGTAATCAAAAGCGGAAAATTTTCCCAAGTGCCCTGGGCTGTGACATACACCACCGAGGATGGTGGTTACAATGCAGCTACGTTGTTGGAACAAAATCGTACAACTGGAGAGACATGGATTGAGAAACTAAACGATCGCTGGCTCGACTGGGCGCCTTACTTGCTCTTCTATCGGAATTCGAAGAAGACCATCAGGGATATGGATGAATTGTCAAGAAAACTGAGACAGGATTATCTAGGAGACCGGCGATTCAGTGTTGAGAGCTATTGGGATGTGCAGCGGATGTTCACAGATATCCTTTTCAAGAACAGCGTGCCGGAAGCCTTAGATCTGCATCGTAGATATGGAAAAAGCCCGTTGTACTGATATATCTACGACAATCCGACGGATTCTGGAGTCGGACAGTTTCTGTCCAAACGCACGGATGTGCACTTCGGTAAGTAAGCATTTCAATCAATCTATAAATCAATGTCTTACAATTCACGTGCTTTTTTTCAAGGTTCTGTACACGGTGACGACTTTTTCCTAATTTTCAAAGCATTCATTCGCACGGATGAAGAAATCATTTCAGCAAAGTTTATGAGGATGCTCGAAGAATTCGCGTTAAGCGATGATGGAGAATTAATCTTTGGCGATTGTCATTTCCAGAATAATGTAAAAAATGAAAAATTTCAGGTGCTAAGAATAACAAGAAATGGTTGCACAAATGAGGAATATTATCAGTTTCCCTGAAGGATCAAAATAAATGTTAATTTCAAAATAATAACTGTATCAAATTGCAGATTTATTTAACCTTCAGGAGGTTTCAGCTATCAGCGGCTCATCAATAAGCTCCTCCTCCTCGTCCTCCGCCTTGTCATCCTCTCCTTGCACATTGCCGTACAGCTCGATTTTACTGTCTAGAAAGCGGAAGTCCTTCAGGATGTGAAGCTTGTTACTGAAGCCAGCGATGGACATGAGGTTGGTGGGAGCAGTTTGCCATACCACCGAGTAACATGCTGTATGCTCCACGGGAATATTGGCCTGTAGGTCTCCGTTTAGCGAGTATGACTGCACATGGTTGTACTCTCCGCCGATTAGGACGCAATCGTCGACAAACTCGCAAAGATGCACGCGTCCTGGGAAGTCGAATACTCGAGTGCACTCCAGGGATCCCAGGTGGTAAATGGAGGGCCTGGGACCACCACCACAGAGCAACCAGTCCTCGTTGACAGCCACGGCTCCTATCCACTTTCCCCAGTCCGGGCGCAGCTGCTGGGGGTTCTTGTACGGCTCCAGCAAAGCAGTTTGTTCCTGCTTCTTGGTAGACCACACACGCACAGTGCCATCTTCGGCTCCCGAGAAAATCTGTCCGTTGGCGTTGCCCACCACACTGTGAATGTAATCTGTGTGGCCGCGGTACTCTCGCTGAATGCGTCCGTCCTCCAGGCTCACCTGATAGATGACGCCGTCGCCGCAGCCAGCGAATAGGGTGTCATTATCCGCATTCAGCCACATGGAGTTCACATCGGGCACCTCGACGGCATCCACCTGCATGGGAATCTTCACCTCCCAGGAGCGTTTAATGGCCAGAGTTTCCTCTTCCTCGTTCCACGGCAAACCGTAAATCAAGCCCACTGCACCCACAATCAGGAAGTCACGGTGGAAGCCCAGGCAGTTGATTTCGATACCACTTCC
Organism: Drosophila tsacasi; assembly: GCA_018904565.1. Classification (NCBI taxonomy): domain Eukaryota; kingdom Metazoa; phylum Arthropoda; class Insecta; order Diptera; family Drosophilidae; genus Drosophila; species Drosophila tsacasi. The sequence goes on along the minus strand of JAEIHY010017153.1, from coordinate 44,422 downwards.
CTGTGGGAAGATCTTCAGCTTGCCAGGCGGCTCCTCGGAACCCTTGTCCAACTCTTTTATCCTTAAAAATTTTAAATTACAAATAGAAAATGTGCGAAAAAAGAGAGGATTCTCACCTGAGTGCGAAGATATCTCCAAACACGTTACCCGCGAATAAGTGCTGGTGAGATGCGGATATAGTCTGTGCCATGACATTGTTGTAAGCCCGCTTTAAGTCCTTTTCCTTCATATTTTTTACTTATTTAAACAATTTACAATCTTGTTTTGCCGGTTTGGATTAAGTGTGACCGACGATTCGGTGCTGGTGGCAAAACAGTAGAGCGCTATCGAACTATCGACTTCTTGAAAATATTTCGAGATTTATACGGTATCCACTTCTTAAATTTGTCACGCAGCGAAAAAATATTTATTCTTTTGAAGTGTCACCGCTCTTTCTTCTCGTTGTTCGGCATTTTTGTAGGGTCACTGATGCGGTCATACTTTGTTGACAACCGGCAATATTTGAAACACAATATTCGTTTTTATTCGTTATAGAATAATATTTATCCCTAGGCTATTGGCATGTGCGTGTTCTGGCGGGCGCGATTGCTGGGACAGCTCCTAGTACACCTTTGGCGAACCCGTCGGGTCAGACCCGAATAAAGCTGGCAAAATCCAATGACAATGAAGTGGAGGTGGAGCCGCCAGTTGCATTAAGATCTTTTCCTCCGATATTCCAATCCAAGCTTGGCTGCCACTTCAGCTTTTTTTTCCAGTCAAATTTGTTTTTTTTTTTAAGATGAAATGGGGGAAAAAAAAATTTATAATTGCGGAAACAGGAATTCTGGATTTTCTAAATATTCATTTGGCTTTTTTCCGATAGTATCGACTACCAGTGTGACCCATAAAACCCCAAGTCCAAAGCAGCTTTTGAGCTTTGGCGGTTTCATATGAATTGAAAAATTAAGGGCTGGCCATTTAAACATCTCGATTTAAATAAAATTATTGTACAAGTATTAATTAAAGGCACTTTTGGTTTTTCAAAATATTATTATATCCATATATTATACAATAACAGTGCACATTACGTATCATTGTTTCCCTCTTCCGTTTTGTTAATATTTTTTTGGGTTTGTCATCTTATCTGCTGCTTTTTGGGTACTTTTTTATATTTTGGTTGGCGAGTGCATTGAATTTTGCGAATTTCGCTTTGGGTTGGCAGCGAATATACGAATTCAAGGACACATGACGTCAGCTAAACATTTTTTGTGCTCGCTGCTGCTGCTTCTGCTGCTCTTTTTTATTTCATGTTGTGGTTGTTGTTGTATTTTGGGGAATTAAAGCTTGACTGGCATTCGGTCGCTGCCAACGCCTTTGCTTTCTATTTATTGTGTTCTTCGTCTTCTCTTCTCTTGTGTTTTTTTGTTGGTTTCTTTTGTTTTGCGCTTTTATATATTAAATATTTGCACAGCAGCCAGGCAGAGCAAATTCTGATAAAGAACTGTACACTGTGTTTGTGTTTGGCTTTGTCTCTCTCGCGGCGCTATCTCTTTCTAAATCTCACTCCCCCTCTCTCATTCACATTATCTTTGGCTCTCCCAGAAATTGTTTTGGCAAACAAAGTCAATCAGAAGTTTGTTGGCGAAACTAAAGCTTTTATTTAAAAAGTACTAACATTATTCCCATATCTACTCTTCACTTCGATTGAACTTTATATTGTGATATGATATCATATCTTAACTTGTCAAAATATGAATTAATAAATATAAAACCTTTATCATATTATTACTATGTAATAATAATAGGAAATTAAACATATTTTAAATAAGACTCTATTATAAAAGTTTTTGCGTTTTTAAATTAAAAAAAGACTTTCAAAGTTGAAAATAATTTTTGTTTACATCTTAATTACAAAAATGGTCTGATTTTTTTTTCGGTGTGTTATATCTCTGTTTCGGTTTCTTATCGTTGTGGTTTGGTCATTGAAAGTGCAAGGCGTCGACGTCGGCGCACGCATTTTATTTCCCAACCTCTCTAGAACGCACATTTATTATGCATTTAACGTTCCCCGCTGACGACTGCAACTATCGTTCCCTCCCCCCTACCGACGCCCCTTGCTGCCATTTAAGATTCGCTTTCGCTTCCCCCTTCTTTTTATTTCCAGCGCGCACTCTGTAAAATTTCCATATTGTTTGTCAACCGACCGTCCGACGATTGGATTGCATCCCGGGCTCCGATTCCCGATTCTCAGTTTCGGTCTCTGAATCGGTCTCTAAATAGTATTCGGAGTTGGAGGCGATCAACAGCTCCGTATACAGTCTGCATGCAAAACTGCAATTCGCATCGGGATGCACTGTAAAAAATAACACAAAAAAACTTTGTTTTCTCATGAATTTTAAATTAACAAAAATTAAGGAGTTCTAAGTCATCCATAATTTCATACAATTTTATTTAAAATTTTATAATTCGATTTTAAGATTTAATAATTCAAAAATATATAAAAATATAACGTATACGTAATGTGTTTTCTGCAAAGTTTTAACCTCCTACCTCTAATATGTTATCAATGATTCCTACCTATCAATATCAATAATTCAATTAACCTTATAAAATATAATAACAAATAAATAAAATTTTTATTTTCTTTACCCTTGCAAAGCAATATAATTCTCAACTGTCAAGTCCGCAAGAAGCTTATCAAGTAAGCTAATATTTTAAATATGTATGTATATATTTTTATTTATATACATTGTATTTATTTATTATTATATAACCTATTTGGAAATACAAATTCGCATGACCCTTAGATTATTACATATCCAAATAAAATACTTTATTTTCCCTCAGTGCACGTCCCGTGCAGGGAAAGGGAAAGAAAGGGACAGAGCAGAGCAGGGCCAGGGCCCACAGATATCGTCAGAGGCAGCAGTTCAATCACATTGCACAAAAGTTCGAGGTCAGTTATAAAAATAAAATTATATTCCCTCGCTCGCTCGCGCTCCCTCTCAGTTATTTCGCGGACTCTTGGCTTGCATTCGGTTTTTGTTTTACATTAATTTCTGTTTGAATGCGACAAAATGGGTTTCTTTGTCTTTGGTGGCTGACTGCGCAGGATCGGGATAGGGATCAAATCATGGGGTTGCTTTAGTCCAGCTCCTGTTTCCTGCTCCTGTTATCGTTCCCGATCCCCTTTCCCGTTCCCATTTCGCTGGCTAAATCGCCGTGAGGAGGCACAAAGGCCATTGTTCGGGGACATTGCGGGTCACTCGAGTGGAAGTAGGCCACTGGAGTTCTGTGTAACTTGAGCACCGGTCCGCTGATCGTCCGATCGGCGTTGCAATTGTGTAATGCGAGCCCGCCTCGCAGGGCATTGACTCCTTGCCTCAAGGATAATGAGACGGACTTGGTATATAATTTCATTTAAAAAGCATTTTTCCTAGTAAATTATGAACAAATTGTCTGAGTTTTAACTTAACTTGAGAATTTGTATCTTGAAAGATTTATTATTTCTAAATTTATATTTTAAAATACATGTATACATTTTTTTTACGGCTGTTGGGAAGTTTTTAAAGCGTTTTAACACTTAAGTTTGTAATGATTAATTTTAAAAGCATTCTCTTATCTTATTTCATAAATGTACAAACATACATACATATGTAAATATGTTATTATTTCCATTGATATTCTTCTAAGTCTGGCTAGGATTTCTTGTTTAAAAGCCACGGCCCAGGGCCCAGACAGTCGCTGACCGGTGGAATGCTGTTGAACTTAATTTCGGCTGGTCGGCCAGCCTTGCAATGAAATGAAATTTTGATCATTTCCAGAGAATTCATGCCACAGATTTCGGCGCGACGGTCGCGGGTCCTCGAAAAAGACCGAAAACAGACCAAGACAAACTAGTTGGACGGGCTCCCAGCTCCACCGTCCTCCGCGCCAGAACCGGGGGGCCCAAGGATGCCGGATCCCGGACTGCGAGACGGCGGCGCAGGCAGGTTCATTAACTTGTTTGCCCCGCCGCACGTTGCCGCATCGCCTTGTTGCTGCTTTTGTACTTTTTTTTTGTGGGTCCGCCGTCGTCGTCGCCGCCGCCGTCGTCTTTTTCCAGCATCCGCGACGAGACAATAATGATCTTCGCTGGAAACGCGCGAGCCCCTTGCAACTCGTGGCACTCTCAGCTACCCAAAGCTGGGATCTCCTTGCTTCTCCTCCTCCTCGCCGGCAGTGGTGATGGTGACTTAATTGCCGCACCCAAATGGCTGGTGAGCTGGACTAGGGATTAGCACGAAAAATATTCGATTCTCAAGCTCCGTGCTTACGACTTTTGAATCTATGAAGGGTATATTTTTGCCAAGGAGACTCCAATAACAGGTCTATTTTAAGGAAATTTCTGGGATTTAATAGTTACAAAGAGAATGTTAACATACGTATTTAGGATGTGCAAATAACAGCTTAATTTTTGGTTTGTATATCATAAATTCTGTGGTCAAAGAGTCGAGTTATAAAAATTTGCATTATAAAGTTAAGATGTTCTTTTAAATAACCAAAAACCTTTTAATGGATATGTACTATTCGCAATATTTAAATATTTCTTTTACACAAGTTGTCTGCTTTCTTTCGCAGAAACCTGTTTCCGTTTTTACAGCGATCGACATGCAGATGGAAGCACGGCGGGCTCTACCCTATGATCCTTGTGACATTCGCTCATTTTTCACTGTCGCAACTCGGTTTCTCCGATAAAGTGGATCATATACATATCTACATGCATATATATTATACTAGACTCTGATTAATATGAGTTGTGGCCCTTCCGATATCGCTGCAACCTTGGCCGAAGTCATTTACTCAACAGAGTGAATCACAATATGGTATGGTCCCCAACTTGGATGTGACTAAGCATGACTCAAAAACAGATTGGTAACAGAAGGCACCAATGAAGGCGATAATAAAACCATTCCATTAACTCTAAATATCCCTGACTATTTTCTTAAAAACCAATTCATTTGTAGGGAAATTTTATTCAAAGAAAGGTGACTTTACTTTGCATCATTGCTGGGTTTCTACGCGTCATTTTAAATGTATAGGAAATCTTAAAGTTATTAGTGTTTCCCCTTTTTAATTGACGAAATTTAAGCGGAATATATAACATAATACAAATGTAATACAATAAACTATAAACTAAAACAATTAAATTAAATCGTAATTCATTTGGCGACACTCTCTAGATGCGTGGTGAGGCACTCAAAGCGAGTGCACTTTCCCAGCACAGATCTCACATCTTTAGTGAAGCGCAGGGCATCCAGGAATGGCAGGAGATCGAGAAGGGCTTCGTCCTTTTGCCCAATCCTATAGGATGATATGGGAATGCAGTTGCCCACATTGAAGCTACATTCAACGTTAGAATTGTCCAGTAATAGGGTGTTTGCCATGTCTGGCGAACACAGAGATATATACTTGGCCCTAAGACCAGCGACATCGATTGTGTTGTGGCGGTAAAACCTCCTATCTAAAATCCCACAGCCTTGGTCAAGGAAATCTAGGATGGGCGAAGCGTAGTTTTCCGTTCCACAGGTGAAAACTACCAGGTCATACCACCTGGACACGTAGTTCAGGAAGCGATCTACATGGGGACGCTTGTAAACATAGACGTCGCCTTTATATATGGGAGTCGACAGGAAGAACTCAAAGTCGTGGCACGGGGGTGGTAACCGCCGACTGCCCTCCTTCCGAATCCAGGCCGTAATCAGCGTCCCGTCCATGTCCAGCACGAGTGTCTTCTTAGCCACCCGCTTCAGACAGCGTCGGGAAACAGGAGTCAAGGATTCTTCTATAGGATATTCTATAGGAGAGTAATCTGCGTAGACTTTGTAGATCCTGGCGGATGTCAACTGAATTAACCTGCCGAGCCTGGGTTTAAAGAGGCATATAGTCGCCAGCACCAGACCCAAAGTGGTCAGTCCATATGACCTAAGGGCAGTTGGTCTTATAAGTTGCGAGTAATTGTACTATAGATATGAATATTACTTACAGAAACATAAACGAGTCACCAGTCATGGCCTTTTTCTAAAAATTGTAACCAGCTTATAAACAAATTTTATTAACTAAATAAATAGCTTTCATTAGGAATATAAATAAAAGCAAAACTAATTTAGTAAGGTTTTTCTGTTTAATTATTTGTATAAAAGTTTCCAGAATTTGAGAGACCAGGGATTTCAATGGAAGAAAATGACACCCTTGACGTATGAATCACAGAAAGATCGATTAATGAAATACTGAACATAAAAACTTAACATGTAAATTTAAATCTGCATTGATTTGAAATCTAAAAAAAATAAATATTAGGCAAAATAAAATAAATGTTTGATAAGTTTAATATTTATTAAACTTTATTAATAAATATTAAACTTATTTCTGTTCTATTAATAAATACATTTTTGTGGAACCTCTGCGTATTATTAATTCTAAGGAATAATCCATATATTACGTATACGCAAATCTGGAACTTTTTTTTAACAATTCCCCTCACCAATCCTCAGTAATTTTTTTGTCTGTGTGGATATTCGAGGAACTTGTCTGGCTTACAATATTCCACTTACAGTGGGTGTTAAACGATCGGGAGTGCGTGTGGGTGACGAATGGAAGGGGAAAAAACAAAAAGGGGGCCGGGGATTGGTGCAACGAAATAAACATCCAGGCAATGCAGGGCCCGAAGATGATGACGCACAACAAAGCAGAGCAGTAAAAACAAGTAAAGCCAATATAAAAACGATGAGCAGGGAGTTAAAGTGCAAGAATAAATCATATATGTATGTAGAAAACAAAAAATATTGAAAGTTTTAATACTTTAAACTGAAGTCTAAAAGAAAAGGAAAAAACTTATTTTAAATTTAAGCATTTATGATGTAGGATATTTTTCTACAGAATTACATTCTTGTTGTCCAAAAACCGTTAAATATTCCTTAAAGTGTTGTGGCTTTTTTTTAGGTGTACAACTGCCGCAGCACTGACGGAAGTTCGCCAACGATGTCACTCGTGTAAAATATTGCACTGGCCTTGGGAGCAGCACGCACAATGTGACTGCGCCGTCAAGACGATTAACAACGCAGCACAGAATGCAACAGCAGCAGGAACAACAACATTTAACAAAAATACACCCAGAAACTTAACAAAAAAACAACGGCAACTGTGGCCATGATGCCGGCGGCGTCATCCAGAAAGGAGCACCATATTGCGCGCATCTGGAGGCTGCCGCCTGCACGCGATTGGGATGGAAGTTTGCGAAGGAAAAATAATAATTAAATTAAAAAGCTTTTTAATAATATTTTCGGTATTTAATTTATTTAATTTACTCGCAAAAGTTACCGAATTAGTCAAATTTTTTCTACAAATTTAGTAGTCATCATAATCTTTTATCAGGGCACAGGTGTGCACCAAGGAATGACACCTGTGCCCTGATAAAAGATTTATTTTATAAGTTAATTTCTCCCTAGAAAAATAAGCCTTAAATAATACCTAAATAAATAAAGTCCACCCTAATGGATCATCCCACTCATTAGGTTTTTTTGTAACCCTTCCAGGCTCCGAGGCCTGCGTTTTTGCGGTTTTCTGTGTGGCGTCTGCTGGGTGTCAACATTTAACCGCATGTTGCTGCAATTCCCCAATTCGCAAAAAATGCATACATTTAAAGGGAAAAATGAACTTGTGAGTCAGTTAAAAATAAGCGGAATGAGTGGACTGCTGAACACCCGCATCTGGGCACATGTTAGGAAGTTCTTAGCAAGCTCGGGAAAATATGCAGAAATTCCATAAGCTTTTGACAGATTGCAAGGAAATCGTGGCTACGTTATTAATTGAAATTAATTAAAATATTATAGAAAAACAAGATAATAAAATAAAATAAAAGAAGACAATAAAACATAATTTTTTATCAGAATTTAGACTTTAGATTTTCCTCCTGTGTACGCTTATCGCGCCGCTTATCTCGTTTCTCGCGATTGAACCTGTAAACGCAATTCTGGCAGCTTTTTTGGATACGAAACTTGACGTGTGTTAAATTAGCATTAAAAAATAATAATTCTGCTGCTGCTGATCTTTTTGGGCTTAGCTGCCTTTATTGTTGTTGTGCCGAATGCAAAATAAATTGCGCATAAAGTTTAATCACTTTGACTTTGCACAACTCACACAAATACACGCACATGCACATGCACATGCGAGAGCCCAAAATATACAAACTCGCATAACAAAAGATTCTTCACACAAACACAGGCGCAAAAAATATCAGCGGCAAGAACAACAACAGCAACCACAGTGGACAGTGCAAAAATAAAATACATAAATAAAAAATAAAAAAAAAAAAGTAGAAAGAAAGAGAGACTACAAGGCGAAGGCGACGCTAGCGAAACGGGGCAGAGCGAACGGGATGGCGGTAGAGTCAACAACCTCCAGTGCATTACTCACTTTAAAGACCGTGTGTGTCCTTCAACAAAAACTTTATCTCTGTCCCTCACTCGCTCTCATGTATTTACTCACTCGCTCACTCGCTCGCACTCTCTTTCAATGCTCGTCTCGTTTTTTTATATTTTATAATTAAACAATTTTGCAGTCGTCTCGCCCTCGCAACCCCGTTACCCACCGCCTCCCTTGCCACACTCCCTCTTCGTCATCTTTTTCTGGACAAACAGAAACCCGAAAAAGTGAAGCTTGTTGCACAGTGAAAAATGTCTTCACATCAATATTCAAGGGAGATTTTTGTTAAAAATGAGGTCTACAAATATTATTTACAATATTGATGGAAATTAGAATTCTGATAAAATGGCAAATACCAGTAAGGATAAACCTTGATCTCAAAATGTATTACGATAAAAACTATACATAATTTCGATTAGCTTACAATAATCTAAAAATGTTTTTTTTTTATTAGATTTTTCATCAATAAACCCCTTTTTTGATTATGTTCAAAGTTAAGACTTCAATTTGGAAAATAGCTTTTTTTAATACCTTAAGGTATTGTAAATGTATGTTATGATCCTTCTTAAACACATATTCAAAGCAATCCTAAATCTCCATAGAGAGATGAAATCAAAGGTACAGTTGCCTTGCCAATTCCTTCTTTGTTTTAAAATGAAGTTCAACCACAATCTTTTTTCCTGAGTGGATATGTTTTGGAAATTTTTCTTGTGTTTCTTGGAGCTTTGCACAAGTGTGCAGAGAAGCTGTCTTCTATCTCCACTTTATCGATTCGGCTTCGAAAACTTTGTCGATTCTTTTCTTTGCCCGTTGCTGCTGCGCATTTTCGCATTTTGGCGAGATGCGAGATGAATAAACTTTTGTGCGCTTGCGTGACCTGTTCGCCGTCCCTGTCTATATCTCCAATGCTATCGCTATCTCTGCCTTCCACTCCCGCCTGCTCCTCAGGAGAAAGAGTGGGAGTGAGAGAGAGAGGACGAGAGACTGGCACATCCGCTCTACTCTGCAAGTGTGTGCGTGCATGTCTCTTTTTTGTGTGTGTGTGTGTGTTTTTTTTGGTGTGGCTAATGTCATTGACTGCAATTTGTTAGCAAAATATTTCAACTGATAAATAAAATCTACATGATGCCAACGAACTCGAAGCCCAAAAAAACAAGCCCAAAAATTGCAATTTGCGCCCCAATTGAAGAGCAACTACGAGAAGCGCGTGCGAGTGAGATAGCCATCCAGGGCGGACTCACTCTCACACAGACAAGAGCACAGGTTGGCAATGCCATAAACAAAGAATTCCTTTTGTTTGTCGATTCGATTTCTGCGCTTTGCTTTCTTTTCCTTTTTTGTGTAAATTGTATTTTTATTTTTAAATAAACAAGCGTCGGAGTTCATTGCATTCGCCGGAATAAGAATATAACAAATAAGCCAGCGACAATCAACAAAAGGCAAAAAAACAGGAACGTCGACTGATATACATGGCGTATAATTAACGGCTGCGCGTGTATGGAGAGTTCAAGTCAATTTATCAATTCTTTCTTTTTTCGGGACCTCACAACACATGCACTTAAGAAGGGAGAGTGTGAGCAAAGTCATAACTCTGTCGGAAGGAATATAAAAAAATCAATCAACTGATAAATTGCGGCTCAACAATCTGGGATTTTGTTGCCAAAATTAACTTTATAGATATGCATTGATTTGCATCTCCATTATAATCTCCAAAAAGTTATGAACACGAAGGGAAGATCATTTCTTCTTCTAACTTTGTTCTGTAATTCTCATTAGGGTCCAACTTCAAATAATACATGTTTAATCTTGTTTAATGGAAGCAGAATGTAAAAAATACCCTCAATGTTGACCCTTTTTGACTATGACTAGATTTACCATAGTAAATATACTTTAGATAAAGTCTCTCCTTCGAGTATGAACAGTTATGTTTTTTATCGATCATCTGTTGCATTTATCAGATGGTGCTATATTTCCACGCCGAGCATTGAATGTCAGCGCAGATCGGGTTACACTGCTAAAGTCGGTCAATACCTTCGGACCCCTGCACAAAACGTTTAGGCGTTGACCACAAGTGATCAAGATGTTCCTGTTGTTTTGCTTTTTGTTGTGCACTCACTTGGTGAACGCTGAGTTTAAGTTAATGTCTCGGTCGTTCGGATGCCACGTTATTTTAGTTGACCGGTTTAATGACTCGAACTTAATTTGCGCCCTCGGAGAGAGGCTAAGAGGCCGAAATGCCAAAAAAGTATGCTCAATAACAAGGCAGACAACACCCAGCGGCCAAGAAAAAACTCGGCTTGAACAGAAAGAGACAGCGGCAGCGACGCGTCTGGAGGATTACAATTGAGGTTGCAATTTTAGCATTTATGAAACGATTCTTCAAAATGCTTCTATGTAATTCAATAGCTAACCTTCGCTAAAATTAATAATTAATATAATTATAATTGACTATTGATTTTATTCCCAAAGTGGGGGTTAGTTAAAAATTATGTAAAAATTGTTGTCACGATTTTTTATTTACCAGTAAATCGGAAATTTCAGTTTATTTCAGATACCAAATTTCATTAAAATAAAACAACTATTAATTCTGCAAGAAAATAAATAAATAGTTTCCCTTTGGAAAATGTCCTGTAAGCAGTATCCAGAAAGTAGGCAATAAGTTTTCAGCAAAAACAGCTTGAAACTACTTGGGCCTTATTTTTTCCACCGCTACTGTACAAGGAGGATAACTTGCGGTTGCCTGTGTGTGGGAGGGGCGGGCAGCAGGAAGAGCTCCAAAGCGGCGGCATGAGTGTGTGTGAGTGGGTCGCCAAAAAAAAGTCAACAGCAAGAAGCAACAGGAGGGAAGCAGACCAAAAGTGGAGAGAACCGAACGAAGCAATACAAAACAGAACGATGTGCAAGTAACTCATATTGGAGAGTGCGTGTGTGAGTGCGCTGCGACTGCGACGCTGGCAGAGGGGCTGGCATTGCCAGGTTGAGTTCAGTTTGAGGCTAAATCCAATATAAAAAGCCGCGATCGAAAGATGCAAAATGTTCATTCCGCCGCCGTTCGTTCGTTCCGTTCGCTTTACTTTGCCCGCATATAAAAAAGTCAAACAAAATAATAAAATGAAGCATGCGAAAGCAGCGATCGCAGCACAGCACGCACACACTCACAGTCGCTCGCACACCACACCCATACGCATGCATTTTGGCGACGCCATTGCGTACGGGCGGCCATTGAAGCCGACTGCGCTGCCGACGGAGCAGTGGAGAGTATAAAAGCATAAAATCACTTCGTACTCGGGTTTATTAAAACCAAAACTGTGCAAGTGTCGAGATCGGTTGCAGAGCTCATACCTAAAAAATCTCCAGGACTTATCCATTGAAAAATTCACATCCTCTACAAAAACAACAATAAACGAATAAATACATCAAGTTCTAGTGAAATTCGTACAAAGCAGTGAAAGTTGGGCAAATAAAATCGCAATAAAATTAACCACAATCTAATCTAAAATAGCGAAACCGAAAAAGAAATATCCATTTGAAGCGCCGCGCGACGCGCCTCTCGTCAAATATAAAAGCGAAAAAAAAATAATACAAGAAAAGAAAATCGAAAGTGTTCTACTGACATGGATTACTTTTTGCTACCGAAAACTACAAACACAACAACAATGAAGGCGAAGAGAAACTAGCGCTAGTTTTGTCTATTCAGAGAGTAGAGCGAAGAGGGAGAATGGGAGAGCGATGAAGGCCGAGAGCAAGAGGCCGGTCTCCAAAATAGAAAGCACTACACAGGAAAAACCAAGCTCGTAAAAAACACAATAAATTCGTGGCCTTTTTTTTAGATTATTTTACATAGTCACAGTTCGACATAAAAAATAATGCAAGTAGAGAAGATTTTGCCTTAACTTCCAGGAATTTATCATCATTCAAAAAGCAATAATAGCAAACAGAAATTATAATTCCATTTAGCACTCAATAGTAAAATTCTTTTACCCTTTATTGTCTCACGTTTGATAGCAACCTATTTTGAACACGACTTTTATTTTCTGTCTTGGCTTTTATCAAAGATATCTTTTGCTTTTCCTCCAAAAAACTTTTATTTAACACTATGCTGTTGACAAAACTATTGCGCCCACTTTGTTCTTTCTGTGTAGATAGCGATCTCTTCTGTTTCGCGGTGTACGTGCACTTGGCCACACGCTCTCCACTCTACGCTCCCTTCCTTGGTCGCCGTTCGCTCTCTATGAGAGCAAAACCAACCGAGCAAGAATTCTAATTCCCGCATTCTCGCAGCTTTGAACTTGAACTTTAAATGCACTCACATACATATACTAATGCTGTTTGCTGTTAGAGGGCGTGCTCCCCCATATCTCTCTCTCTTCGTTAATCGCAGAAAGAGCCCCCAATACGTATGTTCCCCACTTGCGAGGCGGCGTTCCATTTGGTTGCTCGGCATTTATTCGCTCGCTGATAAATTTTCGACTGGCTTGCAATTAATTTTGGCTCTTGACGAGCCCCAAAAGTGAAAGTCGTGAGTGAAAAGACGTGGCAGTTTTTTATATTAAAAAAAAGAAGAAAAAACAGAAGCAATACGAAAAAAGATCAGACATGAACTGTGTACGCAAAACACGAAATGCGAAACGACGGCGGCTGCGGCAACAAGTTAATAAATTAACACGGCAAAACGAAGAAAAAATCCAGATTCCGGGCTATAATGCAAAGAAAGCGGCGCAGCTAGTTTATTTTTATATATTAACGTTTTCCCCCCGAATGGCATATATAAAAACAAATTTTAGGTGTGGTCTAAGTCTTCCGTTCTGAATCCGAGAATTTCCTTATAAATCTAGCCTCTACTAGGCTTTGTCTGTGCATTCGAAATCCGATCAGACATAGCCTATAAGAGGTTAGGTGTACCAAGGCGAATGTGCAGCGAAAGGCGGAAAAGCTTAGCCACTGAAAATCATGAAAAATAAAATGTGAAAATAATAATATTAATATACTTAATACCTAGATTATTAAGTAAGCTTTCCTAATTTTGTATGTAAAAGCCAATCAATAAACAAATGTAATTTCTAATCATAATGTTAATAAAACTTCCTTATCTCCGCATCTCTTGACGTTTAATCTCATTTTATTAATAGTATGTATAATTAGCAAATTCTATATTTAAGTATTTTAGGTTAATTACACTACTGTGTAAGTCGAATGCGCATCAGAAAACGGAAACCGATTACACCTAGAATACAGAGGAAGGGAGCAACAGAAAAAGACCTGATAAGCATGCGAGCTCCCCCCGCATCAATTTCTTCCCCCAACTATCTGGAGCTCTTGTTTAATTTGGGAATCTCATGTTTATTATGTTTTGCGTGTGTTGTTTATTAGTTAATAACTTATATTTGTATATTTTTCGAATAAAAAGGCGTTTCTGCGAATCTTTTTGATGAGTGTGTGCTTTTCCATGGGGGCTGATTGAGCGATGATTCGAGTCGAGTTGCCGACTGCGTTTCTGTTTGTTCTCGGGTTTTGGCTGGGGTTTTGGATTACACTTGGATTATCGCGCATTGAAGGCGCCTCGAGAAACAGCTGGCAATTCGGTGGACTTGCACTGGTCTTTGGATATTTTAAATAAATGTGCATAACACCCAGTTAAATGCGACGCCTGGAAAATTTTACAAGGTTGCCTTTGGTTTTATCTTTACTCTATGAATATATAAACTAATGCATAGCAACATGGCTTAATAACTGCTGAAGGCAATAATAAATCAAGAATCTTGCACTTTTATTCTAAACATTTGAAAGAATGGTATATAAAATTAAGTTTCTTTAATTATTATTGTTTCTAATTATTTCTAAAATTATTTCTAAAAAAAATTATTTCTAAAAATCATTAATTATTGTATTAGGAATAATCTTCTTTATTTTTATTTTTTAATAACACGCTCTGAAAAATAAATTAACAAAAAAATCATGGTTTTAATTTAATATGATTCTCAAAGTGTGCACTGCTTTAAAAGCTTAATTGTTAAACCAAAGCTGAATGATATAACACGATCGATGCACTGCTTTGGCAAGTTATGTAAAGTAAAATATAAGTACAATCTTTTACCCCAATGTAGAACGACTTTTTAAGACTTTAGAAATTATATCAATTGAAATGGTTTAAAGATTTCAATTAACATAAATGTATAATATTCCAATAGATATAAAATGAAATCATATTTAAAACATTTATATCTGAAAAAACAACGACAAATCTGCTCTTATTCTACCAGAAAATTAGATTTAAACGAAAAATCTCCTAAAGAACTGGCACAAGCCTCCTAAAAACATCTTGTTGCTATAACAAGAGCTTTAAAGCTCTGCGCTAAGTGCTATTTCTTATGTTTTTTTGCAGAACTTCTCATCATCCAAAAACAACGAAATTGGAACGTCAATGGCAAGATGGATGTTTGTTCCCCAACTTGGAGGCTTCGAGTTAAAGTTAAACTCCCACAATTGGCAATTCATTGGCTTCTGCTGTGGTTGCCTTGGTTTATCTGCACCGGCTGCATATAAAACACGCTCGAAATGACTGAAAATGCGTTTCGAGACAGACAGTCTGCGCCATTCCGTTGGATTTCTCACACATAAAATCCGAATACCGAAAACCGAAATCCCAAAGCCCAAAAATCGAAGACATTAACCGAAGGAAAAACAGATTGCAGTGCCAGCATCGTTCATGTCTTCCCTAATGGCCTGTACATGGCACTTGAGCACTCCAAGCCAGGCCGTATTTATGGCCTGGCACTCTACCATTTTACCAATGGCACTGAGAGAAACAGATGCAGGGCAAAAAAAAAATTTCGAGAATATTAATTGCAAAAAATAAAAGGAAAATCTAATTTTTCACAGGTATACATGGAAAATAATGAATTTAATTAAGTGAATATGTCAATAATTTTAGAAATAATTTAAAAATAATTTATTTAATTAAATAAATTGTATTTTTATAACAACGTCCGCTTTTTTTTAAGTGTAATCCTACTCTTTTTCCAGCTGCCGTCGGCCGTGTGTCTGCTTATGCAATTGTGCAAGATGTGCGGCTCATCATCGAGCCGGCCTGCAAGTACATGGGTTAACATTTAACCCACATCCCAGCTGATGGCTATTCCTGGGCCATTGGCCCCCGAGGGATGACCTTCCCCCAACTCCTTCTCGTTTACTTTGTGGGTCCGAAATGTGTCAAAATTTTGTTGAAAGTTAATTGAGCGACACGCCCACCACGCCACGCCGACCAAACAAATCGTTGCAGTTAATTAAATTTAAGCATAAGCCAAAGCCGAAAAGAAAAAAACCCTGCGAGCGCAGCTACAAATAGCATCAACAGCGTTACCAATTCATTGCAGTAATAAATTGACCCACTTTCGAATCTGCAACCTGACCCAACTACAACATGGCAATGTAGAAAAACAACGAGCTGAAAAATAAAAAAAAAAATATATAAATACAACTAAACATACAAAGCCCCAAAAGCAATTTTGGCTGTAAAATCGACAAGCGCTAAACAACAACAACAACAAACAAACAAACACAAACAACCAGCCAACAGCAGCAGCAGCAACAGCAAAGCAACAAAACAAACTCAACACTTTAGTGCAACAGTTTAGTGTCAGGCAAAACGAATGACTTAAGAAAGGAACGCGAGCGCCCGACGACAGTTGTCGTCCCTCGCCCAGCCCTTC
Source organism: Drosophila tsacasi (assembly GCA_018904565.1). Classification (NCBI taxonomy): domain Eukaryota; kingdom Metazoa; phylum Arthropoda; class Insecta; order Diptera; family Drosophilidae; genus Drosophila; species Drosophila tsacasi. The sequence continues at coordinate 28,271 of JAEIHY010017153.1, read as the reverse complement.
TCCTCTCTCTCTCGCTCTTTCTCTCTCAGTCAATCTGCACGTGAGCCGCCATCAGAGATGTCGTCGGGTGTTGTTGGAAGAAATTTGAAATTAGTATCCATATGTCCGTATTTTATAAAAGTTTTCCATAATTAAATTTAATGGATTTTTATTCTGCAAATTTTTCTTAGTTGCAAATGTAAATGTTTTTTTTTTCGCAAAAAAGACAGCTTTCTTATGAATAAGCAATTAATAGAAACTAAGTTAAAATAAATGAAATAAAAACATAAAATTATATCGTTGTCAAGATGTGATGAATGAATATAAAGTCGATAAACTATTTCAAATAAATTATTTAATAATAATAAAACAAAATAATACTCTAAGCGGTGCGCCTATTAAAGTTTAAATATACTTAAACAATAACCATGAATTTGCAGAAGTCTTCATTATAAATAGAAAATATACAACCCACTTTATGGACAATAAAATTCCTTAAAAAATACCGGGCAGGCGCTGAAGTGTAACGCTTTGCTGGCGTTTTAAAATGGCCAAATTCGCCACTCTGTTGCATTTACAGGCGCATGCATGTGTGTGTGCTCTTCTAAACAACCCAAGAAAATTAGTCTGAATTGGAATTTGAGTGGTTTAGTTAGTGCCTTAGTTAGTGGAAGCGGCGCAGTAGCCAAGAGGGCGGGCAGTGGCAGACAGCGCCAGTTCAACTTCAGCTTTTGAGCGGCAATTGTTTGCCATCACCCAAGGTACCCCCAAGTCGGGGAATTGGGTAATTGACTTTATTGGCTGCTGCAGCTTGTTTTTTCTTTTTGTTTGAAGCTGCTTAGGTAAATTGCAATACACTGCGCTGCAGACAGATTAGTTGCGGAAACGAGCCTGATTGGGCAAGTGTGGATAGAATTAGTTTTTGCATTCGGCGAAAGGTGGGTAGCTGAAGGAAATGTGGGTGGAATGGCGGTGAATGGGCTGGGTTTTGGCTTGAATTTGATTAAATTGTAAGATTTATCTGCAAAATACTCTGAAGTATAGCAAAAACATTTTCTGTCACGACTGAATTAGATTTAAATGGTTGATTTAACTGAGTAAATTCTGAGCTAGTTTGTTTATTTAACACATTAAAAGAGGTTTGATATATTTAATAATAATTAAGAGGTGTTAAAAGCTCCTTATTTAAAGAACATTTTAATTAAATTTATTTTGATATTAAGGTTTTATTGATAAATGTTATATTTTAGCATTTACCGCAGCTTTCTTACCTTTTTTTTTTTAATATAAATACATAATTTTAATAATACTCTTAACCGAAACTTTGCCCTGCTGAAATATCCCGCATTTTCTTTACTTAATCCCTTGTGATAATAAAAGTAAGATAACTGAAAAACCAATTAACTTGAACCTATTGTTAGGAGATCGGTTCATTGCCAAAATCAGCGATTAAAAGCGTGAAAAGAGAAGACAAGACACTTTAGGCGATCGCAGAGCAATCGACCTGCGTCTTCAGCGAACGGATTACGATCTCGTAGATATTCTGTCTGTGCTAACAATCTCTTGGCCACTCCACCATTCAGCCACTCAGCCACTTGTCCAGTTCGAGTTCAGTCCAGTTGAGCTAAGCCAGATCCAGCGAGGCGGTCAGTTGGATTTCATGCTCTAGATAATAACATGCAGTTAGTGCGAGAGTGCTTTGAATGCAAAAGGCTTTTGGGCTGCCTGGCAACACGGCTAATACGCCGAATACTAGTATACAAAATATATATAAATTAAAAACTTGATATTTTTTATTGACTTTCAACATTGAGTCGACGAATGGAATCCACACGGTTTAATTCGCCGAGTGGATTTGAAAAGCAATTCGAATGCGAGTCAGCCGTTAGTAATCCGAGCGGGGCGATAAAAACCCCAACTTCCATTGTCCGCAAGGTGTTAAATATTTGTTGTATAATCTCCGCTCTACACCAGAAAAGTAGAAAAAAAGAGACCAAGCATATACAACTTAAAAATCGATTAACATCAGAGTAATTATGGACATAATTTCGGGTGATCAAGTGTGGCAACAACAAGCGGAGTAAATGAAAGCGGTAAATGTCAAGAAATTAGCGCGAATATATACATATATATATAAATATATATGCTGGTATCTGTTGAACAATAAAGATATATGTATATATATGAATTTGGAATGTAAAAATGTTTAAATACCTTAAATACCAGTGACCAAAGGCAACCTTGAACTTGAAATGATTTAGGGACGACTTAAGCTCGTGTTTAACTTTCACTTTTTGACTTTTACGGATCTTCTTAAGGGTTTCTTGCATTTTAAATATTTTATCACTGTTTTGTTTTTATTTATTTTTTTCTTTTTTTTATTGGAGAGAAGGCAAACCAGGTGAGTTAACGCCTCGGATCGCAGACATTTCTTGGCGGTGCGTGTGCTGGTTGGACAAGGTCAACACCTTTCCTTTTCCTTTTCGGGTTTTAGTGCCAGTTCGAGTATATTTATTGGAAATGAGCCAACTTGCGGGGCACTCGACTTTAATTGACCAAGTGCAGTGCGGCTAAGAGATACGAGATATTGCGCATATGTATACATTGCCACTTGTTAATTAAAATATTTGAAATAATTATATAAGCAAAGTCTGCTAATTACACCCGGCCGACCGACAGTCGAGACACAAGTGGGAGATATCCAACCGAATGACAAAACGCTGGGCGCCATGATCAATCACCTGCCAGTCTATTTATTGGCTTAGTTAGTAGGTCTCTTAATCACACACTTAATAGGTAATTAAATAGTTTGTTTTTGAGGTATCTTATGGTTTGGCTATATATACTTTTACATACTCTTATACATATGAAAAATAATTGAATACAACTTTTTAAATTAGCGTTCGCTTAGAGCAGCTCAATAAAATTTAAAGTTTTATTTTAGCAATAATATTATTTCAAATATGAATGCGTTTATGTGCTCTTATATTAAAAATTTGACTTTTAATAGATTTGGTATTTTATACAAGAGAAATATTGAAATTGCCAAATGTTTATAGAGAAAAAGTTAAACTCAAATTATCATTTATTTTATGGAAAATAATACTTTTCTTTTCTCTTATTTTATTAAATAGTTCCGTTTAAAAAGGTTATCGATATTTATTTGTTCTAAATAGAAACCTTAGGTAATTAAATTATTTGCCTGCAAATTCTATTTCCTTAATTAAACAACGACCTGCCAGTGCTGTCGCATTATTTTCGGTTCATCAGCCATGCCTTATACATATATCTTATCTTCTGCCTGATGGTCAATCAACGAGGTGCTCGATCGGTCATTTAATGAGCTAATCAATCACCCGGCCAGTGACAGATTTTAGCTCTTTGAAGGTTTTTTAACTGCGGATTGCATAGATATATATCAATGGCTGCCGTTGCACCTTTAATTAATCCAGTTTTAATGGATCGTCTTGCCTAAATTAGTTTGACATTTAAGCGAAAAGAGTTTCGCATCAAACGGACGAATTTCGTGTCGGTATCATCGGATCCGGTGGTATCGGTATCCGAATCGGCGTTTTTGCCTGCGAATCCGTTGGCTGGTCATAAATTCGTTGTTCGCGCTCATCATAAATTGCTTTTTAAAGCCAAAAGACCAACCAACGGCAAATGTGAAAAGAGCAGCGTGCGATGCCTTTGGCATTCAAATGACCAGCCCACAGCTCAGCTGACTGAGTTGGCCAAAAACCCCCAAGATTTTTAACCCACACCCAGAAAAAAATTGTATGACAAAATTTAAGGAACTAAATAAGATTCTGAACCTGATTAAAAAAATTTATATTTTTAACAAAAGTTATGGTTATAGTTAGGCTTTGATGGCCTATTTTAAAATTGTACCTTACTTGTCTATTTTATAAATAAATATAATATGACATTTTTAAGACATAATTAATAAATTGGAACTCCTTTATTGTTTATTCCCTTTGTTTAATGAGACATTCAGGTTTCTTAAGCTACGTAGACTTGGGTTATAATTTAAAAAATATAAGGCGTTAAATTGTTTGTAAAAATACTCGGTCTGTAGTAAATTTCTAAATGATTCTCAAACTGTTGTAAATTTTTTTTTCCTAGTGTACACTAAAATTCAGATAGTGACTCCTCCGGTTAACCAGTTACCAGTTGAAGCGGGCGGTCTCCTAATCAGACGTGTTTGATGAACTTGACGCGGAGTTAACAGCAAAATCAAAAACAAAAACCAAAATTAAAAAGAAACACTCGCACAGAAGATTCCCAAAATGAAACAAACAAAAAACACCTCACACACTCTGAAACGCCTCAAAAAAAAGAGAAGTGAATAAAACTAAAAGTTGTTCTCATGCTAATTTGATTTTATACATTTTTGTGGCTTTTGCTCGCCTTTATTTTATTTTAATTATGTTAATTAAAAACGAGAAAGGAAGGACGGTGGAGGTGGACACGACGAGACTCAGAATACACTTAAAATGGCCATAAAAAAATTTGCAATCAAAAAAGAGTGTTTTATATATTTGAATTCTATTAGAGACGAACAATCCTTGATGGCTACCAAATATGAGTTTTTTGGGAATATCTTGAAATTATTTTAACATATTTTTTAGGGTAAGTGAGGTTGGGAACATAAATAATTAAGTTTGTAGTTATAATGTTTTATGAATACAAATATTTTGTTTTCATATCTCAACTTCTTTAAGTTATTATTTCAGAGGCAAATATAAAATCTTCATTTAGTTTTTAATATTTATCTATCTATCTATCTAAAGCCAGCTTAGAAGTTTATAATAATAAATAAAATAACAATATAATAATAAATAATCTTAGGAAGGACAAAGTGAATGAAAAGTTTGTATATTTTGATACAATGTTTGTACACATTTTCTTATTATTTATATCAAAATAATAGTTCTAACACTATTATTTCTGGTTCGTTCGTGATAAAACATAAATACCTAAGGAAAGAGTATGGATAAATTTGATGAAAAATAAACAGCATCTAGACCTGCGTCAGACACTCGACAGATAGAACTAGTTAATCAGTATATTTTGCCCATTTGCCTAGCCATGAACTTACCCACGATGAGCCTGAATTTTCAATGAACCGTGTTGTGTGTGCTCAATGTGTGGATCTTGGATCTCTCGGATCTCTTGGATCTTGGATCTGTGGGAAAGGTGGGCCAGAGTGGAACCAGTTGGCACTACTAAACCAGCGATTAAATACACCACACCTGGCGGCGGAGTCTGCGCTGCTTGGCTCAACCTACCTCAATGGTAGCTAGCGGCCAAGCAGCTCTTTGGCCAATGCAGCGGATGTATCTTTGTATCTCTCAGATACTGCTACGCTCCTGAGCTGAGCTTGATCCGCGTATAAAACCAATTTGAGCAGCGGCCAGCGAACCAGTTGAGCGCTGACTTTGCAAACGTTTTCACGACCGTCTTCGTCTTCGATCGCGGTTCCAGGCCAAAAACCCAAAACGTACACTCTACACTCTAAGAAAACTTTTAGAAAATTTTTGGAGTATTTAAAACAAAATATTCTATACACTTGGAATAAAAAACGATCAGGAAGCTGGTTTTTCACTCCTAAAGTTCAATAAATTAAAAGTGTCTGAAAGTTTGAAAAGTCTTTGATAAAGTTCTGGAATCAAAGAAAAAATCAATATAACTGCTAGAAAATATTCAGAATTTAAACAAATAAAAAGAAAATAAAGGAAATAATGGTAAAACGCATTAAAAAAAAATTGAATGTCCTTACTTGATAGTAAAAATAAATTTCTATAAAAATTGATTATTTTAAGATCGTTATTTATTCCAAGTGTATCCAGTAAGCTAACGAGGCCAACGCCAAATGCATTGGCCAAAAAGCAATACGGCAAACAAAACGGCAGTAAACCCAAAAAAAAAAAAAAATAAAAACACTTTTCATTTTGCGCCTGTCTTTAAAGCTTTGCCTTTTTCTCTGTTTTTACTGTATTTTGTTTGTTTTTTTTTGTGTTTTAAGTTTTGTGTTTGCTGCCTTTGTTTGTCTGTGTTTGGCTCCGATTTTTTCTGGCTTTTTAGCCGTCAAGTGTTGGCCAGGTCTTTTGGGTCGTTTTATTCGTGCGACGAGCGCCCCAGCGAACGGTTGTTGCTTTGTCTTTGGCTTTGTAACTTTTGTGTATTGTATCTCTGCATCCGACGGATACGCGATTTGAGCCGTGCGCGTGCTGTCTGTGTCTGTGTGTGCGTGTGAAGAAAGAGCCATATTTATATATATATATATAAAATATATATTGTTGCAGCGCCACCGTAATAGCAATAGTTTTCCCAGTGTTTATTACATAAAAAATCAACGCAAAAATTATATTTATATACACAGGCTAGCGAGAAAATCTTATGCAAATGCGTTTTCAACAAAATAATTAAGCGGCCGCCTCAAGATTTGGCAAGAAAGTTGGCCAGTTTGCAGTGCTTCAGTGATTTCGCGGATATTTCTTGGATATTTAACGCAGATTTGGATTAACCCAGCTCAGTACAACCTCTAAATCAAGGTAGGCAGCCCCTTACCGGGCCAAAATAAAATGAAATGCAGCCTGCAAAATGCTTATACAAGTCGTGCTCCAAATTCGAGCTCAAATAAAATCAAGCCACCTTACATAACGATCTCTTTGCCACGCACATAATGATGTATCGCTATCGGCGCCATTAGCATAATTCAATGCCTACCAAAAAACACGAAAAATCTGTCACAAATCGGAGCAATTTGCGTAAGCTTTAATGATATCTCCGAGAGGCTGTTTTGTTTTGTTTCTAGTTTCCTCCACTATGGGAGATCGTTTAAACTTTGCCATTCAACAATTTAACAAAAACAATGGTGGGGTTAGCCACATGCGCCACATGAATATGCAAAAGAACAAGTAAACAAGTCGCACAGAGGGGGGGCCACCTGTCAGCCAATCTTCCCAGCCCCTCCACAAGAAAAAAAAATCAATAAAATGTTAGTCTCTCAGAATAATATATATATTTTTTTAAATGATTTTAAGAAATATATTTTTTCCTGATATTTTTGGTGTCTTAAAAATATTGGTGAATACATTTCTGTGTTTTATTTAAGCTGTTTATAACTGTATCGAATTGAAATATCAATTTTAAATACTGCCAATATTTTGTAAAACTAAAACTTTTAAAGCTTGAAAAATTCTGCTTGTTGAACGTTTTTTTGTGAAATCATTATGGTAAAAATCTAGAAAAGACCAAAGTTACCACAAAATATATTCCATTCTTTACCCCCTTAAAACCACATGACAAATAACAAAAATTTATGTTTAACTAAGTATGTGTTAATATTGGCATAAATCTTAACAGACATTTATGCATAATTTTTGTGTTATTCATGAAATTATCGAATACAAAATGAAAATGTTAATAATTCACAGATACCATTAATTTTAATGATACATTAGAATACTTATAATATATTTTGTGTGTGTCAAAACAATCTTGATAAATAAATAAATTAAATAAACAAAATGTTACCAAAATGGTTAGGAAAGAGTTTTCTATATCTTATAAGTTTAAATGTTTATATAACTGATATTTTATTGCAAATAAAAATTATGAAGCAGATGAACGAATATTTTGTATTAGGAAACTGGAAATCCCAGAATAATCTTCGTTACCACTAATTGACAGAATTAACAATATTTTATGGGATTTTAGTAGAACATTTTGGTCGATTTGATAGTTTGACCTTATGTCTAAAATAAACACGTTTAAGTATTATGAGACCACATATTAGCATTCATTTTATGCGAACGGTTCCATTTTATTCCAATTAGCAAGTTCTGTTTTGGCTTGGAGTTTTTGTTTCATCCCTGCGATTAGTGTAGGAATGCATGAATTCTTCGGCTAAATCGCATGAAAAATAAAAAAGCAAGCCAGTGAAGTCACTCGCATTTTCCATTCCAAAAGCTACCACATGCAATCGATGACTTGGACAAAAATAACTTGTTGTTGGCGATTGTTGTTGCCTGCAGGTTGGTGGTGGTGCTGCAGGTTAAATGCAACAGAAAATAAAAAAAAAAACAGCAACAGCAGCTGAGAGTGGATCGAGATTGAGAGTCACAGCAGCCACCCGCTTGTCTGGGCACTGACAAAAAAATTATTAATGCATTAGGCGGTGAATAAAAAAATAATAAATGTTTTTAGTTTCACTTATTCTTATAATATTTAAAAATGTATGTGAAAAGCAACATTAAATTTTATTTGTACATTTCTATCTAAGTTTTTGGGCTGTTACCAAAATCTATTTATGACTACCTATATATTTTAATATTTATAAATTTTAAAATAACTAAAATGTATGTTCAATCAATGTACTATAACATTTTTTTTCTGTGCATCTCTATGCGGCGCATTCTTGGAAAATCTCAGCCATACCTGTGTGCGTTTGTGTCTCGTACCTCAGGGGGTGTTTTTATTTATTCCTCCGCGTTTTTTTTTGTGTTGTGCACACCATACATTAAATATATGTGTATATGTGCATCTCTGCGTTCAATTGCACATCAGCTTTGCAAAGTATCCGTACCCGCAGCTGTAATTTATTTGCATTGTTTAGCACTGTACCGTTTTCTTCTGTGGCTGCAATAAAACTTAAACAAAACAAAAAAGGAAGGCGGCGATTTACATAAAATTTATTGCTGCCACATTACAAGTCAGTTAGTTAGTTAATGTTGCCCGCTGGCAACTCTGGCTGCTGTTTAATTGTGTGAAAAGTGTTTACTGCAGCAACGTGTGTGGATTTGCTCAAGTGCCGGTCCCAAGTGCCAGTGCCGGCACATCACGTATACGACACGTGGCGAGCCTTGAACTCGACCAAAAGGGTTTCGCCTCGCATCGCCTCGACTTTAATCCGGTTTGGTTTACATTCGCAATTGAGAAATCAAACCAGAATCGATTCAAATGCCAATTGAAGTTGCTTCGAAAATATACTATATATATTTTACTTTTGGTTATAAAATTGGCATCAAAATCGAGCAAATAAATTATTCAATTTATGTTAAATAATTCTTTTAAATTATGGATTTACCGTTTGCGTCACGGAAAGCTTTTTCGAATGAGTGATCATAAATTGTTGCCCAAAAGTTTTGCAGAGCAACGGAACTAGTTATGCGACAGGAAAATAAATTGAGGTGTGTACGGTTGTTAGATAAATCTTAAATCACGAGATTTTTATTCAAATCCAAAAAGGAAATAAGAAGCAAGTTTGAACAATACTTTCCCTCTCTCGGAACATCGAGAACATTGATTAAATTAAATTAAATTAAATTACTTCGAAAAACCTCAGAACCACTTCATTTTTTATAACCTTGTTCTGTAACTTTACGAGAAGTCAGTTAATTTTTGGAATCTCCAAAAAAAAGTCAATACTTGTTATGAAAAAGAGGTTGGAACTGGTTATGGGAAAAAACATTGAGTGAAATGGCTTTTATTTAACAATTTAACATTTAAACAGCACATTTCGGATGAATGATTTTTTAATTACACCAATTAATAAAATAAATAAATTTATTAACAACTAAAAATATAAAATAAATCGTTCTCCAAATAAGAAATGCATTCATTTACTTTGTGACACTTAAAGATATTTTTTAATAAATAAGTAGCTTAATAAATTCCTCTTATTAGTTTACTTATGTCCCCATAAATCAGCTCAAGTCTCACTCAAAACCCCCCAAGAATCAATGTCAATAAAAGGCTCCGCTCTATGTTTAACCGAATAACCAAGTTGATCTCAATATCACACCTCCTCCAGTGGCGGCTAGCGAACAAGTCCGACAAGTTTGCAGCTTAAGTTTTAATTCAAGATTTCAAAACACAATATAAATAAATATATAGAAAAAATGCGGTTGTGGTATTTCCGTGGCAACATCTAATGGTTTCTTTTTTTTGTCTTCGGTTTCCATGGGATGCAGGCCTAATCCCTCATCAAAGACAGCCAGCCACGGGGCGAATTCGCACCTCAAATTGGATGAGTTTGCGATCTGTTGAGGGTTGTGTCTTGCGATCTCAGGGCGACAGCTTCAATGAGATGTTACCGTGGCGAATCTAAAAATACTCGCATCTCTCACACTGGATATATGTGTCTGCGGCCAGATAACTGGAATATTTCTTCGGCATCATCCTCTGATGATGATGGCTGTGTTGCCCTTGTAACGATTGTTATTTCTGCTTAAGCACAAATGCCGATATGTTAATGACGGATGGACATCGGTCTGGGGCTGGGGATCGAAAGATACCCGAAAATATATTATATATCGGTAGCTGATCGGCCTTTTGTTGCTGTTGTCAGGCATTGTCGGACATTCGGACATTTGCTGATGGCATTTAAATCACTGAATCGGCTTTGTGTGATCGATCGATCGATCGGTGGCGGTACCTCGACGTATTTAATGGAATTTTAATTAATTATTAGTTTCACAGCGACCTTTAAATGCCGCTTTTCAGCTTTTCAAAAAGCCTGAATTTTTGGTATTAACATTGTGATTTTTATTCATTGAAATCTTATATAGAGATCAGCAGCCTAATTTATCATCCTAGCTCACTCGGAAAACCTCCACTGCTTAATAAATTACTTTTAAAATGTAATTACAAGCAATCACCTTTAAAATATCGTTTCTTAAGTCAAAACATTAAGTTGCACGTGAATAAAAATCATAATTAATTGGCTTATATTTTCATGTTGTCAAACAAGTTGTTGTCGCCAAACTTTCTTTGACCATTGAAAATTGCATTTTCTTTCCGTTACCCAGTCCAAGCCGTATTTCCTCTTTTATAGATCAATAAATTCATTATTCATTGGCTTGAACGGTTTCGGTTGGATGTGAATCGAGAAAAATAAACCATAAAATTATGGGCTCAACCTGTCAAGCTTTTTATTGCCTAATTTAATTATTATGTCAGATATAGATATCAATTGGATTAACATTTTATATGTTTTGGGTAACGAAATAATCTCATCATTAATGGTGCCTGTCGGTATCAGCCCCAAACATTGTTTCGTGTTTTTTTTGTTAAACAATTAAGTTGAATAAATTAAAAATAATTTAGCTTCGGGTTTATATTAGAACCCTAATTTTTTGTATGTTTTATGACTCCGTTTGGCGAAGTTTTTAGTCGTAAATGGCTTCTTGTATCTGTTGGGTTTTATGCTAGTTTTTCATTAAATTTAGCATTCCTTTTGTTGATAATTTTAATGTCTTCATATCCATGACTATGAGAAGATCTCTTTTGTTTTCAGTTTATGGTTCAAATAAAATTTAATAACTTCATATTCATACAAGTGGCGAACCTCTTTACTGCTGTCTACAATTTGCTTAAATTTTGTTTTTACCAATTTATGTTAAATCTTGTGGGCTTTGGTGTAGCTATTTCGTTTTAAATTTGCTTTGATCACTTCGTTTTAGTACAAGTCAGAGTTTAAGCCGGTTTTCGTCTGACTCGTTGTATATATTTTTTTCTTTTAGGTTTTGTTGATTTGCTGCTAGGTGTGTGTGAGTATTTTTTTTAGCGATATTGATTTTTCGCATTAAGCGCATTTCTGCGTACCGAATTTTCAAGGCCAATAATCGTCTGGCTGTAGGGAGACGGGGCGGAAGTTAGGGGAGGGACTCGCCACTTGGGATGCGGTTTCAGGGGATGCTGGTCAAGCTGGTATCAGGCTAACGAGTTTTTCATTTGGCCAAGCCAGCTCAATTAAACGGTTTTCATTTGTATGCATTCCGATATTAATGGAGTTTAATGGGGTACATTTGCAATGGGTCTATGATGGGAACAAGGGAGGGACGCATCGGAAAAGAAACGTCTTTCAATTTAATCGGTATAAATAATTACTAAAAATCTACTGATATTCACTTTATTAAAATATTTTATTTTTATATATATTTAAACCAATTCCAAACCCATCACAGGGTATCTCATAGTCGGGACACTTTCGACTTTACCGTTATTTCATGTTTTTGTTTTGGTTTTTGCGGACTTTTCGCGCAAAAAATGTGTGCAAATGTCCAAGTTTGAAGTGTCAACGCTGTCGGCCTAATCAATTTGGCTGCTAACCGCTACTTGGGAGTCGGATGAGATGATTAGGCCATGTTTGCCGCCTGAGCTGGGTTATGTAAGTGCGCGCCATCCGATCCGATCCGTTGAGATCCGATATGGCGGGGCGGGGCGGTGGCGCTGCCGGTGGCAATAAGCCATCACGGTCTCAGCTCAGGTGTCGTCATCATCATCGCTCTTCAGCGTTCACAGCGTTTCAACATATTTCTGCCTGCTTTTTCTTTAGTTGTTATTTTTGTTTTTATTATTTTCCAGCCATTGTTGTTGCTGTTCCTACTGCTGCTGCTGAGCGGCAGTTCCGCCAATTAGCGACGCTTCCGCTGCCTGCACACACACACACACAAAAATACATATGTGAAATAATTTTCTCGGCTTTTCCTTTTTCACTTTTATTTTTTGTCTGTCCATTCATCTTACTTTGTTGCTGAAGAAAAAAAAAAATGCACAAATAAATTTTGTATTAACTCCTCGGGCTTGTTAACTTTTTTTCAGAGGGATCCGGTAAAAGTGTTTCTTGTGTGAAATTCTTGTTTAAAAAGCCAGAATTAATTTCCTGTAAAACAAAAACACCTATAAAATATTTTTAATTATTGTTACTTGTTGACTCTACTGGCTTTCCAGATAAAACAGTGCAAATATTAGGTTTTTCCATTCGGTAAATATTATCTTCGCCGAAAAGTTAAACATTCTCGAAGGTAAACATATTTAAACAAATATGTTTAGTATGCTTTTAGCATTGCATAATTTCTCTAAACAGATTGACTAAAATTTAAGAAAATTCGTTTTAGTTAAATCTACTTTCCATTATTTATTTTTTAATCACTATAAACTTATGTTAAACCATAAAAGCAATTATACTAAATTGTTCAAGCCAAGGCCTTTTCGGGATACGACCGCAAACCCAGATTCTTTCCAACTTCCGCTGTTTCACAAGCTAATAATGTAAACTATGATCATTAAAAATAAATACCAAATTGGAAATAAGATGTAAAACAAGGCCCTTTTAAAAGACATTTAAAATAAAAATCATGTCAAGGGCATTTCTCGATTCGCCTTTCTTTTCTTTTATTTCCCACAAATAACATGAATTATAATTTTGGGGAAAATTTGCATAGAGCCCCCTGAAAAAAAAAAACATAAAACATTGCGCCTTCGGTTACGCGTCAAAAATTAACAAATTAGTGCGATGTTTCGCAAGGCAACGCCAACATACTTCCGAATTAGCCGCAAACTCAATCAACAAAAACCCGCTGAAAAATAAAAACAATGCCCGAACCGAACATAAAATGTAAAATGAGACTTTCAAAATGTGTTTTTGTTTTTTTCTTTGTTCAAAATTAATGCCGCACATGCTCGTGGCATGCAGATGGCCCAAAGACAAGCTCGGAATGTTTTGTACTTGCAGCTTGGCTTAGGAATCCGGCCAAGAGGGTCAAGCAGCCGCATCCAATTGTTGGACCATGCCAGATGGGCTCTTCTCCGGGGACCATAATATACATATATATATTTTGTATATATAGACAGTCTCTGGTCTGCAGGCCGTGTGTGCTTCTCACGCTTGTCAGAAAATGTCAAAAGTGGCAATGCAATGGATATTTAGGGGGATGCCCCTCAGTGGGGCTTCTTCAGTCTATCAGCTTTATATATGAGAATATAAATTACTAATTATAAGTACAAAAGTGTTACTGATATGATTATAATTAAAATGTCAGAAACTATTAAGACTATATAATAATGTATCAAAAGTGTACAAATATCAGTATTAAAAGTTTCACAAATTTCTCGGACATCTCTACCATATACAATTACTCATAAAAAAACAGTTTAAATTTAATATAAAAAAAACTATAAAAACGTGACTTGAATACAAATGAACTATTATCTAATTACTCAACTTAGCCCGAAACGAACATGTGTGAAATCCGTTAAAATCAATTACCATTTGGCCAAAAGCCTCTTAAGGATTTTGTAGGCGTCGAACGAAGCTGCTTGAGTGTTTTCCCATTAGCTTAAAAAAACCAAAACAAAAAGCACCTCAATGAATGTTTGAGCCCACTTTTGCGGAAACAGTCGTCAGAGTTTTTTAGGGGGTTTCCAAGAGGGGCTTCGAGGGGTTGCCAGAGGAGTTTCAAAAAGGGGTTTCCAGAGGGGATTTCAAAGGGGTATTTAAAGGGGCTTACAGAGGGGCTTTCGACCAATTGTCACAGGCGCCATGGTCACTCCGAAAACGGTGAAAGACAAGCTGACCAAATGGACAGGGTTCGGGGCAACTCAATGGACTCGGAGACAGCCGAATGGCTGCTGTGTCATCTTGCAGGCGCCTCTTTGTTCAGTTCCTCAGCCATTTACAGTTCCAGTCGCAGTCCTCCTCCTCCGATCCATGAAATTTTTACAAGTTTTGCGTGAAGATGACTTTTTGCCTCGCCTGGCAGACCGTTGATGACCTTTTACGTCGCCTTAAGACTGCCTTCACTTCATCACGGACTTGGCTCGAGAGAAGACCAACGAAATAAAAGAAGAAATATTTGCGTATCATTCATTTTTGTGGCAGCGGGGAGAAGAGCGGATTAGGGATGGAAAAATTTAGATATAGCAATATATTTACAGAGAGAAGATTAGTGAAGAAAGTGGAATAATTTCACAGAATAATTTTGTATTTGCCTGATTTAATAATATTTATCTCTAAATTAGAGAGATTTTTATTAATAATCCTATATGATTTTTATATAAACAAAAATTGACAATACCGATTATGTTTGATATTTATAAATGGTTAATATTCTTTTATATTTGATATAAAATCATATTTTATAGTGGACTGATTAGGCACATCCCTGACTCGACTTTCAGAGCCAACTCTTTTCTCTCTCCTTCTCCTGGCGCCTGAAAATAATTTGTGCGGGAGGCCAGGTCGAGATAAAAACAATTTACGATTATTTCGTCTGGGATGTGGCTGTGCCGTGGCCTTTCCTGCAATCGACATCATCTACGCATCCAACGGCCATAAATTGCAGTAAAATGTCAAGGATTTACCTGGCCGACGCACAGAGTGAAAGGGGGAGTGGACTAATCAAGGGAATCGGCAATCCAATTCCCCTCAAAAAAAAAAACCTTCCAGACGGTTTGACAATTTAATTGGGCCTACAAGGTCGAACATGACCTTCTTTCCCTCCCAAAAACTAAAATTTAAACAAAACAATCAGCCGTAAAAATGCCGAAAAATAAATCATTTAATTCAATTCAATACAATTCAATTCGGAAGAAAGAAGCGGAGACCGCTAAACGAGTTTGCATAAATAAGTATATTCTTTTCGCTGATTGGATCTGCCATTGACTGATTGTCTTTTAATGGCGTTTAAAGCATTCCAACTGCCTTCCCTCCGTCGCCGTCTTCCGCTAATATGACAGAGTGTGATTGATGAGAAATACTCAGGTATTATAGGTATTATGAAATATGTTTTCAATAATTTTTTTGGGGTGGGCGATTAGTCAGCAGAAGGTATAGAAGAGAATTTTGAATGGCAGCAAAGTGGGTCACTGACAACGTAATGCCATATCCTGTTACGTCAGAGACACAGTGGCTTAAATAGGTAACATTTTTTGGCAGAAAGAAAAATAAAACTGTAATAAAAGACCCATACAAAATTCAATAACCTTGTACCCGAAGCGTTGCTTGTAATAAAATCGCTTAGAAAATATCCTACAAAATCCATATCAAATGAAATAGTTTTCAATAAGGCAATTCCCTTTTCTTTGGCCACAGTGCCAGGTGTGGGCCAGACATATTTGGAGTGGTTTTCCGCTCTTGTCTGCCACATGTTGATGGAAAACAATTAACGAAAGATGGGCGCTCCAGAGCATCCGGCACGCAGTGTTGATGATGCCACGGATGATGAGTCAAGCTAAAATTCGACGTGGGTTCGGCATGTAAATTGCGTCTAAGTCTCGTCTGTCTTGTCGGTTTTTTTTTATTCGTAATTGTTAATAAGCCGGCCCACTGTCACCTATGAATGGAGGAAGGCGGAAATTTCTGGGAGTCATATGAAGTTATCAGAATTTTGTCATTATATTTTAAAAATTTTATACTTAAGCCAGCACAAGCAGGAAATCAAGTTAACTCCGGGAAGCTGAAGTCGAGCCCTAGCAGTTTGCAATTGAATCATGCGATCCAGACCTCTTACACATTAATTCCATTAATTCAGCTTAGTTGGGCGCGCCTATCAACCTTTTGTAGGTGGTTTTAATATGTTTCTACGAAAAATGGAATTCTTGTAGGGTTTTTTATTTATTTCTATTTTAATAACTAAGCTATAATGAATTTTATTTTTTTATTTAAATATTCAAGTACTAATTACTTGTGCGTATACGTAATTTTTTTGGGTCTCCGCTATAAATGCTTGAAGTAAAATTTGAAAAAGACGTCAGAATGTGTATTATTAAGGTCACAAAAGCCATCTAGCGGACGAAAAGCGAATGATTTCATTAGAAACTTTGATTTCGGTCTAAATTAAGGGAAAAAGTATTTCATGTGTGGGCACTTCCGCCTATTGCAACTTGATTCTGCGCAAAAGATACACCATTACATGGCAATTATTATTATTTCTTTTCGTTCTCGTTGGAAGGGCTTTTGACTTAAAAATTGCCAACCCCTTCAAACGATTTTAGTTTAGTCTGGGTTTTTCTCCCAGGTTTTTGAATGCGAACATTTCTGCATTTAAAACTTGATATCTTATTTTTTAGCCAATTTATAAACTTCTTACTTACTTCCTTTTTTAGTATCCAAAAACTATCAAGACTTAATAACGTTTTATTTTTTACTAGACACAAAATCCATATTTGGCCAATTATTATTTCCATAAGAGATAAAGTCTTTAAAGGTCAATTTAATTTGAAAATTTATAGTCCCTCTTTACGGGTACATTCACTCTTTAAAAAGTATAGATCAGGTCGTCCATTTACTATTTGAGTTATTAAAAAATATATGACGAAATAAAATTTAAATTGTCAATTAAATGTAATATGTAAAAATAAATTAAGGTTCTTTTTATTCAACTTAAGTTAATAATTATCGATATACCGCATGCGATATTAGCTCCCTTTTAATTTATTTATATATCACCTCTTGAATAACACCTAATAATGTAACTTAAAATTACATTTGTAGTTCATTTCCATAAACTAATTTTATTGTAATTTGTATTTCGTTACCCATTTTAGCCATGTGCCGGCCATAAACCGAGAAGACACGCTTCCTAATTGAAAACAGAAGACGGATAAATGGATGCGTAGCAGGAGCAAGCGAGAACGAGAGAGAGTGCGAGTGAGAGCGAGCGAGTGTGGGACAGAGACGATCGTGATTTGGATTTTCAGCGTGATATCAAAACGGATCGATCGGTCAGCGGACAGCGAAACAGCCAAGAAAAACAAAATTCACGTCAAAATGTCCAACGCCACAACAAAAATGGTTTACAGTTATAGAATTTTATGGCTTTCCGGCGTTTTACTAGGTGAGTACGACAAGTACCTGGCCCCAATAGAGACCTCACTTCACTTCACGTCGATTTCGAGAAACGACGCGACCAGAGACGAAACGAGACGAGACGGCGACACAAATTAAATGCTAAGTGCCTCGATTAAGCCATTGGCGTTGAGTTGGTTAACTGCTGGCCATTGGCTCTCCTTAGCCACTCCACTCGCTGGCCTTTTTGGCCCACTATCTTTGGGCCAAATGCGTGAGCCAAATAACTTAAAAACAAATTGGCCATGGTCGATTATGTGGATTGAGGAGGAGGAAGCAGCCAAAATGGGCGAACACACCTGGGCCAAAGTAAAAATAATAATAAGAATTGCACCTGCAAAATAAAATGTTGGGAAAAATATTTAAAAGACTCGAGCTTATTATTAATTAAAATGGATGTTATTACTTAAAATTAAAATTGAAACATACATGCTGTAAAATGTAGTAATAATTTCATATATTTGTTGAAAATATATTAGTTAAACATTTGAGAAAAGCATTTTAAAGAGTATTTATTATTGGCCAATAAGCGATCTATAATCCCAACATATTAAAAAGACCTGTAATTATTTGTTTAAGCTTTCAAACCAATCATTTATTGTTTATTGATAACGGATGTTATAATGGTTTCCATTCACACCTATAAAAACCAACAATTATATTGTTAATAAGCCAGATCCTGGTAAGCTCGACAAAATGACCTGTCTACCATTAATCCGTTCCGAAACACCTGCTTAATTGTTTGTAAAATAAGAAAATATATAACGCGACTTAATTTATATACTTACTAATATTTTCTCTTAACTCAGGTCCCCTCTTGCTGGCCGCCATCGCAGTACAAGGCCAAGAGCCAGCCAGTCCAGTATTTCAAAACCACAAGACGAAGGAATGGACGAATTTAGATAACATTACATTCTCATTTGATTGCAAGAGGCGATCGGTGGGATTCTATGCCGATATGGAGTACAATTGCCAGGTGAGAGAGTTACCAAAAAACGAAAAACTAGAGAGAGCCAAGTAAAGCTAGAGCTAAGCTTTTATCGAGTTTTTTTTTAAAGAGTGTCTAAAAGTATGCTATTTTTTACGCAGATATTTCATATGTGCGATGAGGAAGGCAATCGGATTCCGCATCTTTGCGCCAACGAGACGAGCTTTAATCAGGAGTACAGAATCTGTGATTGGGACTACAACTTCAACTGCACAGAGTCACCAGTAAGTCAGCCACAATCTCTTCAAAAACTATCTAATTAACTTAATTAACATTCTAATTGTAATCCCCAGAAATGGTTCTATCTGAATGAACTGACTTACGCCACAGATCCGCCAGATGAAGACGACGAGGACTACTGAGCGATTTGCAATCTAATTAAATATTTATTGTCTCTCCCAAAAGCTGAAACTAATTAAATTAAAAAGCCGCTGAATAATTGTAAATGACAAATAAGAGAAAAAATCTAAAAATATGAGCGATCTGTACAATTCTGTAAAATTCCATTCATGCAAGTGAGATATAAACTAATTTAAGCGCCCATTGTTGACGATTTTGTTGAGTTTTTCGTTTTGTACTTTAGTCTAATTGAGTCGAGAATGAGTCGTGCGAGGAGCAGGAGGAGTGTATATACTGTATATAGAGATGGTCCCGGTTCCAGTTCCGTTTCCCTTACCATTTCGCCCCATTCTATTAAAGTTCTATCATTCGAATATGCCCCGGAACAACCTCGGATGGGTCCGGCACATTATTGTATAATTTACAAATAATCTTCGCATATATTTGTAAGCAAACTTAAATCGAAATAAAAACAAAATCCAATTGCTATCCTAATATTTTGTCTAATTAATTGCCTAAGTGCTCGAAAAACAAAATGTGTTTAGCAATTTTTTTTAATAGTTATTAAAGTGTTGTTGTTGCACACGTCACGGGAATCCACCGGGGATTTTCTGTGGGTAAACAACCTGCTCTGAAATACCTCCAAAAAATATGCACAGCTAGGTAGTTGGCACCAAATGTTACCTTTTGGGATGAGTCAAGTTCAATGACGAAATGAACACAAAGTGTTGAACCAAAAAAAGGGTGAACTTAATTGGCGAAAATTGGCATCGCTCAACGTTGCGTAAAATTGTCAAGCTGCCAGTCAGAGTCACATTTTTATAAATTGTCACAGCCCGCGATGAGAATTTTCAGTTTGGAAACGTAAAGCCACCAATCGCCACCCAAAATGTCACACAAACCCAACTACAATCTATCCCTGCTCCTCCTTGCAGCTCTGCTGGCGGTTAGTTTTTTAATAAATGTAAATAATATAAAATGTATCTAATCAATAATACATCCTTCTTACAGCTAGCAACTGCCCAGTACTATCCACAGTACAACCCATATTACACGCCGAGCCCCACGTTCTCCAGCTTAAACAATTATTACTACCAGACCACGCCGTATCCTTACTACTACAGCACGTATACGACCCCGAGTCCCTACAGCAATACCCAAATCCGCATCTGGCCCTATGTGATCGGCCAGTATCTGTATCCCACGTACTATAACACCAACTACTATAATCCGTATGCCTCGCTGAGTAACTCCAACTGGCAGAGCTACTATGCCAATGTCTATAATTCGAATTGGGGCAAAAAGTGAACTTAAATTGTATATTTATGTATTGATAAGTGTTTTTATCGTTTGTTAAGATGTTCAACAAATACAAATTAAATAATTTTCTGATATAAAAAAGGAATTTACGAATTATTTCGATTATCGTACAGAGATGAAAACAGTAAACATTGTTTATAAGGTTGGTAAGACTTTATTAAACAGGTTTAATATTTTTACATAATGCTGACCGAGTTTTCAATTATTTGACAATTTAGGGAAAATTAACTTAATGTAATTATTAATTTCATAAACACCGTAACGATAATATGTAACATGTGGCTTACTTTTTTGAAATTGAATAACTTTGTCAGTACCAATTTTTGTTTAAGAGTAAGTAAGAGAAATTACAAAAACTTACAGTCTTCATATTACACATAGATTGGAAGACAGTGAAACCTTTCATTTAATGTTTTCTAAAAATAAAAAAGCTAGTGAGACGTTAAGGAAGCATTTTTTTTATCTTTCTGCCATAAAATGTCTCGTAAATTTCTAACCTAATTGGTTCCACTAAATACAGCTAAATAGTGTGAAATATATATTCAAAATTAGTTTCTATCAAAGAGTCAACCTTGTTTGTCTTGATTACCAGAACTCAGCTCGTAAAATGGAAATCAGAAATGTAATAGGAGCGTTTAAGATAGCTAATTGCCGTGAAAGAATATCTATAAAAAAACTAAAGCCTGCATAAAAATGCAAATGTTATGACTCTAGACTCTGAATTCCAAGTTCCAAATAATATTGATAAGCCCGAGTTTAAGCCATAAGAGGTGTGAGATCCGTTAGGATTAAAGCAGCTCTTTCTGAATGGATTCCAGTTGATATGCGAGACCTTATGCTTGGTTCCGTTTGACACCGAAAAACCTGAACCCCGGGAGCTCAACCTCCGGCCGAACCTGAACCTGAACCTGAACCCACAGTCTTTCTGTGTACTTAACGGTTTTCACACACAATCGCTAGCTTCCAGCACAGCACACATTATGTAATGGATTTCGGGGCAAACCTTTGGATTACACTGCAACGCCCGTCCGGAGCAATGAACCTGCATTGTGTTTATGTAACCCACTCCGATGTGTTGTTGTGTGGCAATTTTTGATGTAATGCTAATGCTTATATAGTGTAAGATCATAAAATGTGACCACCTGTTTCTCTCTGCCTCTATTTTTGGAGAATGTTCTGCTTAACTGTAACTTCCTCACGGAACCCTGACACTTATGGGGCACAAATCAAAACGATATCGATGCGATATGAAAGGGTTCTCGAACTAGAACTTTAAACCCAATTCCCAAGCGGACATTATCATGCAAATCGTCAGATCTTCTTTGAGTGAAGGTGAATGGTGCGTAAAACGTGGTGGAAAGAGAGAGCATGGTGTGCGTATACCCAGCAGAAGAAATGGGTCACAACAATCCAATCACGAAAATGCGGCTCAGAGAGTTGTTGTCTGTGTAAAAGGTAGCCGGCAAAAATGTTTGCCATCACGAAACGAGAAAGCCGAAAGACTCATTTATCTCTCTCCGATTTTTCGGGTAACTGAAAAGTGTTTAAATTATTTTTGTACAGCCGTCGGATTAACCAATTAGTTAATTACAAAATAACGCAATGCACTCCTTACTCGTCGATGGAGTAAGTGCAGCGAACAATAGCTGCCAATGAACTCAATTTCTCTCATTAGCAGCTGACGAATTTTTTGATTACATTTGTTGGGGTTTAATTACTAGATCCTGGGGTGTGAAATGTAAGCTGTGATTGAGTAATATTTGGGTAATAATAGACGAACTAAATCTTTGAATTTGCTGACCTTTCTTTTAATGGGTGTTTCTATTTGATTAAAAATAAAAACTTGTTGGAGGAGGAATTGGGAAACTTAACTTATTAATGGACTTCAAAGAATATGTTTTACAAATGTTAAAAGATCAATAGATAAATTAGTTAAAGCTGTTGCATAATATGCCTAGAAACATTTTAAAAACCTATCAGATAATGCGTATAATTTGAGTTACAAATAAATTTGTTCAAAGCTCCCTTTAGTGACTCACCCAATTTTCTAGAATACTATTTCACAAAGTTTGTTAAAGCTCAATTAACGTGGCTTAATGTCCAAATAGTTAAAGCCTTATTAAACTGTCACATAATTTTGCTTAATTAGACTTTTTTTAAATATTATAAATTACTAAGGATTACCAGACCCTAACGAATCAATGAAAGAGTCCGAGTTTTTTTCCAATATCTGCCTCAACGGCCAACTGAAGGTGTGACGTCAGTTAGTGCGTCTTGTCACGTTCACACACCGTTTTCATGCTCTGGGCCATTGCACGACAATTCGTAATAAAGGCAACCGATACAGGAAGGCACTGGGAAAGAGAGAGAGATAAGGTTGAGATAAAACCCCTGGGAGACGCTGTTGACTTTGCACTTTTTTCAGGTGAGGCGACGGCTGCTGCCGTTTTAGGGGAAATTGTGAAGAAAGTGTTGAAAACGAAATTGTAACTGGGAGCGCGTGTGTCTCCACTGCTGCCCCGTGAGAGTAGACCAGCCAGCAACTCGGCGGCAGAGCAAACACGCTGAAGAAGCGCCGCCGTCGACTTGGCCAAGACTGGTCTTGGTCTTGGTCTTGGACTTGGCCGAGACGAGGCGAGACAGCGAGGCGATCTTACCTGGCGGCCGAGGCCATTTCGGAGTGGCAGTCAACGGGCACATCTCAAGCGTTGCAGTCGCTTTCCATGCGGACTCCACTTTAAAGCCAAAAATCGTTTTAGCCCCGTCTTGTCTCGTGTATATATTTATTTTTTGGCCAACATCTGCGTGTTCGCCAATAGATTGCCGTGAAAGTGGTTCAGATCAATCTGAAAAAAACTCAGGATACGACGTCAGTGACTGCAATTGTCAAACACAGTAATCGAGGAATTGCGCAGCCTTCATTATGGTGAGTTTGATCATTAAGTAGTATCGTATTGTTTGCCGGTCAAGTTCAGTATTAAGACACACGGAAAATTAATTGGCAAAATAATATACACGGATCTGTAGAAATTGATTTCGAACTTTATAATAGATACCAAAGAATGCTAAAGGACTTATTAGGAGGTATGCTTTTGTTTATATAAATAATAGTTGAATAAAATTAGATAAAATAAAGGATCTTCCTCGGTAATTTCTATAAAAAGAAATAAAAACTCTTAATGCGGTTACCTATTTAGTTAGATGTTATTTTCCATACACAACATTATCTTTTTCGGTGCATTGTTCATTGACATACTAGGCACGCTTCGGCCTGTCCTCAATCGCTTTTCCCTCAATCTGCTTCGAAAAGGAGCCATTGCCACACAAAAGGTCTACAAAATGTTGGCCAAAAAGCTAGTGTGACAAATGCCAACAATTCTTGGCACAAAAAGTCACTTGTTGTATGTTTGTTTGGTGTTTGGTTTTAAGCCGCCGAACTTTCTTTTGAGGCGTGTTTTCATTGGGGCCAGTTTTTTTTTCAATTGTTGGTTTAAATCTGCGGGCTGTTATTAACCTGACTGGCAGTAGCTACACTTACACACATTCCATATCATGAACTGCGACATTATATTGACATTAGATAATGGTTTTAACCACGTGCCACGTTAATTGCATCATCGGTGTGTCTGTTTTACTAACAACATTTACCAGTTCATACTTTTTTATTACGACCTCCAGGCCATAAACAAAGAAAGTCGTGCCTCAGATGCATAATTTATGCGAGATAAACCTTGGCAACATTGGTGATAAACGCATAAAACAACGTCTGTGCTATACGCCCACATGAAAAGAAAGTCTTTTTGTTGATTTTATTGCTACTCTAATTATTATTTACCCCCAACAATAAATAGTTCAGCTGTTTATTAGCTGGCATCCATAATAATAATAATGTGTAATAATGTTTATGCCATTTAGGTTTAATTTTGTTAATTTTTGTTTTGATTACCAATGTTAAATAATGCGCGATATCCAGACAGAAACGTTTCCAAAATTAGTCAACAAATGTGTTAAATGAATAATCATTTGGAATTGTTTGGGAGAGGAAAAAGTTCCTGGGATTTACCAATTCA
Source organism: Drosophila tsacasi (assembly GCA_018904565.1). NCBI lineage: Eukaryota > Metazoa > Arthropoda > Insecta > Diptera > Drosophilidae > Drosophila > Drosophila tsacasi. The sequence continues at coordinate 3,937 of JAEIHY010017153.1, read as the reverse complement.
TTATGGGGACTAAACAATTATTTATTTCTTTTTTTTGTCAAGTTCGAGGCGAAATCTGCGCCCACCGCAAGTGCAAATATTTTCGGTTAATATTTACATAAAAGCGAGATAAAGTCGAATGAAATTTCACCCATAATGTTCGAGAAGTGGGCTGGAAAGTGAGTTTTGTGGCTGAGTCACATGTGATAACGCATAAAATTGATGATGAAACAGCCAGAAGATGTTAATTAAAAGGGCCTGCGATGAGCTCTGAAGCCAGTGAAACTAAGCTGAAAAACCGAGATCGGTCTGTCAATCTTGGGGCTGGAAAATTATGTAAATCAATTAATACATATAAATCGTTATTTAACAATGCATTTCTTCGGCTTCGGTTGCATCACAGGGGAAAGACTTTCTTCTTTGTTTTTCCAACAAAATGGAATTCAAATCAATTTTCTTCGGCCGCTTTAATTTGAATCAAGGCCATGCCAAAATAGATTTCCTTTTACAGTTGCAACCCAAAACGAATTGGGCACAAAAGCTTGTGGCTTTTGGCCTAGTATAAAAAAATAAAACAGCGAATCATTCATCACAAACAAAGAGACCTCACAATGGGGCCTCCAAATCACATTTTATCAAATAATGCAAAGGGAACGCAAATTATGTCAAGAATTCTTAGCATCTGTCGTGTGTCTTCTATGTTATTTTTCTGCCTTGCGAATTAATTAAAACATCTCCAGCGATTTGACGAATATTCTGAACAAGAAACGAAGCCAACCGTTAGCTCCACATAATTTGTTTACCATTTGTTTACCCATTTTTTTGGGTTTATTTTCTGCCTGAACTCGTTCCATTCCCAGGGGCTATGGGGAAGAAGCCTAACTCCCTAATTGGACAATAAACAATTATATATATTTATGGTTTTCTGGGAGTTCTTCTTCTACTGGTAAATTGGAAATGGAAAGCTCTCAGACAGGCCATGACTTTCGGTTTTTCTAGGCATTCTTAGTGGAGATATTTTAACCGCAGATAAGGGCTTGGTGGGTCATATTTAAATTTCACTTTATGGAAGTGAAGGTAGCTAAGTCTACGTTGTAAGTAGTAATTTTTATGAACGTTGTCGGTTTGTGAGTGTAATAAATTTTTGGGGAATCCCAAAAGACAAAATGAGTGTATTAAATTTAATGGGAGTGCTAAATACGAGACGAATTTTATGTTTGGTGCGTAGGTTTTTAGTTTTTATTTGAAGTAAAATTAATGTTAAGGGAATACATTAAGAAAGTGATTGAGTTAAAAAATTATACTTAATTGGAAGAAACATTTTAGGTTAAAGTTTGAATTTAACTCGAGAATTAAGAAAAGAAATTTACACTTTTACATTATCTTTACTATAAATAAAGAGAGTCATAGTTCGATCTTAGGGAACTTTATTTCCATAAGGCAGGAACAATCGATCATTATATATTGTGGGATAATTTTTGTCATAATTTGCAACCTGCTTTAAATTTCACTTTGTCTCCATCCGGCTACCGCTTTTAATATAAATCACATTTTTATACAATTCCCTAGCTTTTTGCAACCTTTTCTAAATTTACATATAAATCGCTATCTGCGGCGGACTTAAAAAAAAACAAACTAAGTTTTTGGATTACGCAAGATTCGAGTTCAGTTCAGAAAAAAAAATGGGAAATGCTTTCGCACCCAGCCGTCTTGGCCATAAAATGTTTTATGTCCCCAACCGATGCCGTTGAAGTGGCTCAAAGTGGATTCTAAAATGCGTTTCATGGCGAGCCGGCAACAGGTTCGTTTCCTAAGTCTTTTGTTTGCGCAATTTCCGCACCTCGAACTGGCGGAGATGATGAAACGTCTGAACAATGAGAGACGACAGGGCACTTACTTGAACCTCGGAGTAAACAACACTGATATAATTTCTCTGGTTCCACTTTCAGTTTCTCACAAAGAGTTCAAGTGCGCGGCACTCGCTGCTGCTGCTTCTGCTGGCCCTCTGCTGTCTGTCCAGCGCCTTTGGTGCCAAGATAACCAAGAAGGTGGTGAAGGCGCCCTCGGAGACTGGGGAAAAATCAGAGGCGGAGTCGGATGCTGCTGTTGCTGCTGCTGCATCTCCAGCAGAGGAGGCAAACGATGAAGATGACGAGGAGGATGACGACGACGACGATGACGAGGAGGAGGAGGCGGTGTCTGCAGACAAAGAGGCAGAAGCAGGAGCAACGACATCGACTTCGGGTAACCACAAGAACCCCAATGCAGTCCAGGCCTCTACGGATCCCACAGATCTCAGTGTCTGGGGCATGGTGCGTACTCTCTGGGGCTGGCTGCGCAGCGATCTGAGTGAAAGCCTATTCGGCGATGATGACGACGGAAAGCCAGCGTCCGGCAGCTCAGCTGTGGGTGAGTCCCCCCAGTCTCTCTGAATAAAAAACAAAAGAGAATAAAAAATAAATATTTAACAAAAGTAAAAAAACAAAACAAAGCCTTAAACTTGGACACCGAAAAAAACATATATCATATGTCAAATCTTGTTTATTATAAAAGCTTTATTAGGAATTTATATTTTTCTATTTTTAAATATTGATTAAATAATATTATTAAAATAAATAAAAGATAAATAAATCTACCCTCAATTAAGGCAAAAAATCTTTCCAAAATCCTGACAAAATACCATAACACTACCTAATTCTGATTACAAAATATCCCCACAAAACATGACACAACATAATATTATTTAATAAAATCTCCCTCAACTTAGCACCTATTTCGAGTTTGTTGTTACAAAATTAAGATCTCTTCTTTTCGTGGAGTGTGTAGGCACTGCAATTAGTGCCTCTGTTTGAAATCTGGCTCACTGCGTGTCTCATTTAAGCTGATTGCATCTGCAGGCCCTCAATGTGATTAGCGGCTTTTCTAATCAAAGCCGATTTCCCAGGGCGCCCTACCTCTCTTCTTGGCTCACTTTCGTTTTCAATGAAACCTGAAGCCGAAGCCGCTAAATAAACAACAAGAAAAAAGCAGCTAAAAGGTGTTAACACCAAGGCGGGCGATGGGTAAAAAGTTGTGATATATGTATATGTCCGTCGACAGATTGTAATTTCACTTTCCGCATCTTTTCTGGAGCCACACTCAAATTATATATTAAATAAGACAACAAAACGCGGCTCACTCATCTCCCTCTAAACGATGAGAAAATATTTTTGCCTTTTTTTTTTGTGGCTCTGTTTTTTATTTTTTTTTTATTTGCGAATTGTTTTTTATTGGACTTTCGCATAGCTGAGCGTTCAGCTCTGTTTATTGATGAAATTATAGTAGTTAAGGCAGATAAACCCATTGGAATTTCATTTGTGAAGTGACTTTCCTGGGATCTCAAGAATTAATGGGAGGTTTTTGTTTTTTTCTTTGGGAAAGCTTTGCGAGTTAATTATTATCACAGGTGACCTAAATAAGTCTCAATCTTTTAAATATTTATGGAAATTGTTTGGTTTAATGGGTAATGAGTAGATTTTATGTATTAAGGAGTTTTATGGCAGAGAAAAAACAAGTTTTTTGAACATTAAGATAGCAATTTTGTGCTAAATTTATTTTGGCTTAAGCTCTTACCCTAATAACAATAACACAGGTCTGCAAAAAATGGGTTTTTGTGAGTTGTTGGAAAACGAGATATCATTTCTAACGTA
>JAEIHY010017151.1:0-12976 GCA_018904565.1 Drosophila tsacasi | reverse complement strand
CATCTTGAACAGTAATGCCAACTTAAAGTTCTATACCTCTAAAAAAAACACCCGTTATTATGTATAAATTTATTATTTATTATATATATATATTATTTACCAGTCAAGATCTTCCTTTAGAAAAAATATATAATTAAATATTTAACTAAAAATTAAAAAGGAAGAAAATGTTGATTTATTGATTGAGAATCAGTATGTAAATCGATTTTTTTACCACAAAAGATCATAGACTTAAGCTTTAATTGTTAGAAATAAATATAAATATAAGTAAGTGATATAAGTTCAAAGTTCTAAGATTTTTTTAGTTGTTAAAATTGAAAAATACATTAAATATTAATTGTTTAAGCATATTTCGATAATATTGATCTTTTCTTTTACTATATGTATACATATATAACAAATGTTAATTTATTTTGAAGTATATTGCATATATTGTTTCTTACTTAAAATGTGATTCTTTTCAATGTTTAAAATTCCGATAATATTGGTATACTATTTATATCGGACTTGATCCCTCCTCGATATACACAGTTCCCTAGCTTGAACTGTCTATCTCAGAAGCTATAAAAATACTTAAGAATTACTAATAAACTTTAATTATTTAAATGTAAAAAATGCATATAAAATCTCTACCATCCTGCCAAGGGATATTCCAACCAACGTCTTATCCCCTGAAACCCCTCGATATAGCTTGTTAGTTGCATGATTTAAGTGGGTTATGGCCCAGGCTCCTTTCGGCCTTTCGGTGCAGCTGTACATATTTTATAGGTCTGGAAGAGGCGGTGGAAAAAGTTTCCCCGAAAACTATTATAATGGCGGTGCCAGTGCCAGTGAGGGAATTCGACGATAGTGCTGGGGTTTTTAGGGCCTTGCAAAGTTTTCAACTTTTCGCAACCGCAAAAATTTGCCACATGGTTTTGCACACGGTTGTCTCTGCGTGTGTGTGTGTGTGTGTGGGGGNGTACGGTTGACCATGCCACGCCTACCGACTGCATTCTACGCCTTCCGGTTCGGTGCGACTCTTCAAATTGGCCACAAAAACCCAAAAAGTGCCAAAAACGTTTGCTGGCAGGCAACAAAAAGCGACGAAATGCAGCGAAATTGTTGCCACTCGTTGAACAACTGCCACGCCCCACTGACTCCATCCACGCCCCCTTTTCCGCCCACTTATCGCCGCTGCAGCAGAGCGGTGAGTGCTCTCTCCTTTTTATTGAACAGGCGACAAAAAACTACGAAAGCAATTGCTTTTTATCTCTTTTGTTACGGGGGAGGAGGGAGAATCCCGACCCCGAGTTCGACTGGGGAATTGTTCTGGGAATTAAATTCGGAAGTTTCCTCTTAAATTTATTTATAAATAAGCCATTTTTAGGGAAGAATTTGTGATTTTGAATTACAACTTGTACAGAATTGATTTTGACATGATTTTCTAGTCAAAATAATTAATTACAAAATATTGAAGCATACTTTTAGGCTTAATATTGCGAGATTTTAAATCTCGAAATTTTTTTAACATAAAATATTAAAGTTTTCAGCATAGATTTGTTATAAAATATAACTTAGACATATTTTTATATGTCGAAATATTTTAAAACAATTTTATTAACTCATATCATTTTAATTCATATTAAATATTTATTTACTTAAATATTATTATAAGGAAAAAATTTCTAAAACTATTTTATTTATAACTGTATTTTATAGAAACTTAAAAAATAAAGATTTTCATTTAAAGTCCACTACGTATACGTGATATTATTTTTAGTGCTTATCTTTTTCACTCGGACTTTTTTCAGACTCTTTCCTTTGATGAGAGGTCAGAAATAATCGAATAATCGATATATCCGCACCCAGAACACTGTGGTTCCAACCTCTCTTCGTGTGCGTGTGTGTGTGCAGCTGTGTGTGCTGGTGTGTGTCGGTGAGCTCACATGCACCGGCTGCACTGCAAATGCGTTTCAATGAGCAGCTGCACAGCAACAAAAAATGCTGTTTATTACTAAAAAATATATTTAAGCCTCTTAAATTTTAAGAAATTTTATATAAAATATTTGCTAAATATATTATTATATAAAAATTTATATTTTAAATAATTTATCCAAAGAGTAAATGAAAATCCATAAGTATTATAAGATAGTAAAGGGATTTTCTGCAGATTCATATGAAATCTCTTGATTTGAATAACTAGATTTTTATTTTCATTTACCTTTCTATAATAATTATACTTCAATATATATATTTATGGTCGCATTTTCTCTCAGTGCTCTACTGTAACTGTGAGGGGAGTGCAAAAAAAAAGGGGCAAGCCAAGCGAGAGTCTGCAGCCAGAGCTTTGTATAAAAGTCATATCCATTGCGTGTTTTTGTCGCGTTTTTTCAAGCGTGCTGTAATTTTTTTATGTCCTCAGTGAATCTGAGCGCCCCACCAAAAAACCCCCCACCAGTGTGTGTGTGTGTTGTGTGTGGCTAGACGCATAAATATTCTGATTTGGCAAAAATTATATGCCCGTACGTGCAGCGGGAGAACAGGCTCAATAATGCTGCTAGTCGGTCTGGCAGGACTCGCAGAACTGGCAGGAATCGCAGGACTCACAGAACCTTCACAGGACAACTCCAAGCTGTAGCTGTAGCTCGCCCGCTGCTTTATGACAGCGCATAATTTACAAATGGGCCAAAAGCCTGTTGCATAAATTTCGAACAACAGAAAGTCGCCATTTGTCCGCGGCCAGAGTCCTTGAATGAGTCCTCCCTCGGCTTTAAGCCAGTTCCTGTGTAGCATTTCGGATTCATTTGCATGTTTGGCAGCGTCTCCCCCTTCTTCCCAATCCCCTTTCGCGGTTCGTGGCCCCCCCATCCACGTTGTCGTCTTATCGCCGTCATGACGTCTTTCCTATTTTTGGCCATTGGCTGGTTGTGTTGGGTTGGAGTGGGTGGCCAATAGCAGGACCTTTATCTTTCAGCCAGGCCCAAAATGATATACGAGCCGGAGTTTGGCTCCATTTGAATGCCCCAAATAACCAGTCGCTGGGGGCTTATCAATAGCCGATAAAATAAGTTGTTCAAGTTATAATAAAGGAAGGAAATGAATAGTTTAATATGTTAATTTGATAAGCAATTGAAAACTAGAAGAACCTATAATGAATAAATATTAAATAAGACACTTTTGAGTTGAGTTTGCTTATGAATTCAATTTATATAGATGTATTTATATTATAATAATTTATTTTATATTATATCTTAATTAAATGGAGAGTTTCTTGGCTCGCACTAAATATTTAAAATGTATATCAGAACAATAAGTTCATTTATAATATGTAGAAATTGCGTATTATATTTTTTTATGTATTATTTATTATATTTGTCGTATAAAACAAAAGAGAAATATTTCAGGTATTATTTTGATTTAGTATTTCGGCTGTTCTCTAAGTAAAACGCTAACACTGCGTATGAGTGATGTATTTTCCTCAATATAAAATATTTGTAACTTAAAAATAATAATTATATGATATGGTGATTATAATTTATACCTTATAATTAGATACTTATATATATAGTATTTATATTATTATTGTTTACATTATATATATTTTAATTTATTTATTATGATGATTTTCAGTGGTTTATTTCAGTTATTTCCTAAGTCCAACGCTAAAACTGCGTGTGAGTAGTGTGATTTTCTCCATTAAAGTTTAAAGAAAGAAATGACTATTATTTGGATTATAATATTAACATTATATTCAGATTATGTTCTTTTTATTTATTATTATGAATTTATTTATTTTGATTTATTTATTTAAGTTTTACTATCAGTAAATTGTTAACACTGCGTATGAGTGATATTTTCTGTAATAATATTGCTTTAGCTTTAGTAATAATTATTATTATTATTATTCGAGTGTAAATTTAGTTTAATTTGATAGTAATTACATTTTTAAATAGTTTTTAAGTTGGTTTAGTGGACCATTTTCCCCACCGATTCACTTTTAATCGATTTTCAGCTGGCTTTTGGCCTCCTGGCGCGTCCTTTTTGTTCTCCTTGCCTTTCTTGTAACCGACCCAAAATGTAAATTATCGTAATCCTTAATATTTGATTGTCGCTGGTCCCGAGTCCTAGATTTCCAGATTCCCAGAGTTGCCCGGTGCCCTTTGCCTTTTGCCGCGGCGCCTGCTGCATTATTAATATAATTTTTTTAGATCTTCAAAGTTGCGCCAAAGATTTTCTATTTCCCAGTATCCCCTTCCCCCTGTTACCCCGTCGTCGTTTCTCTGTGATTTATTTGGCTCGATGATTTATGTCGGTCGAGCGAGTCGCTGTCCCTTTTCTACCCTCACTCCCAGTCCGTTTCGCTCCTTTTTTTTTTTGTCTCCTCGAGGGGTCAAAGGCTGCGAGGGCCGCCTAGCAAGTCCTGGGGTTAGCTTAATATTTACAACTTAAGAGGGGAATATTTTGTGTAATCCTGTGTGAAGTTTAGGGGTAACAACAACAAATTAAGAGGATAAATATAAAATGTATACAAATACGCTAGGGTACAAGGAGTAATTGCAGATGATTTTAGACAAAGATATTCATTGGTGTAATTCTTTTTTAAATTATATTTACATTGGTATTGGAATGCAACAAATTATTATGAAAATATTTTACAAGTCTGCTTTCTTCTTGTGGCGCTTTTTAATGGGTTAAATAACCTTTTAGAAGCAATCTCAATGCGATGCCGGGTCGTTGGCTCGCAACAAAAGAGACAGCAGGCACAGGCGGCGCGGGGGGGAGGGACAGCAGCCACTTGCGCGTGTCAGCGTCAGTTACAAAAGTCCCCCCCACCACCCACTTGCTTAACACACACACTAATATACACACACACCACCCCACTTGGGCCTGGTCGCCTAGGTTGTGTCTGCGCTTCCGCCATTGTCGCGCTTATCAACAGCATAATTTGTCTTGGCGTGTGGCGCAGTCACTCTGAGCGACACTGCCAGAAATAAGGCAGTGGAAAGATGCAGTTTTTGTATTTAAAAAAAAATAATAATAATATAATATATATTATATATTTATAAAATATAATATAACAAAAAAAAAACAAAGTAGTAGCTTCACCCGTAAAGATTGTTTTGTGTTTTGTGCTAGCTTAACTAGATAAATAAATCAATAAATATAAATATGTGTTAAGTATAACCCGCTCTTATTTGTGCAGTGTAACCCTTTACCGCTGCACTCTGGCTGTGCCCCCTGGCCCCGCTTCCGGCTTGTCTTACCCCGAATTGTTGTTTTTCTCACGCTTCTGCTGCTCGCCGAACTGAGTTTTCCCCATACGCTCCAGCGGTGGCAATGCCATGTCTACGGCAGCTTCCCATAGAGTCCCGTCGCCCTGGCTCTTGGCCATGAATTTGAGCCACCTTCCCCACGTCCCCTCCGGCGGGGGCACTGTGTCTCCACATTACATACGCAAATTGGCAGCTTGCTGGTTTTTGTTAGTTTCAGTTGGCCAAAGCAATTGCGACTTCTTTCCCGACACTTTTGATGGGTTTATGTGGGATGATGTGCACCCTGGAGCCGGGGCTTGTGTGGCATAATCTCGCATACAGGCAGGCGGCAGGCTTCCCCTCCGATTCAAGCGGGTGTATCCTGTATCTTGTATCCCGTATCCCCTATTCCCGCCACTTACAAGCATAATCTAAACAAATTGATCGAGTTGTCGCGAGTCAAGCGGGTTTCGGGACAAACTTGTGGGGCAGGCGGCTTCAGGATAGCAAGGGCGCAAGGATTCGAGGGTTTACTGATTAAGTTAGTAACGTCTTATACTATTTTATAAAGTAGATTTGCACACTTTATCTTTTCTTGTCGTCTCTTTAGATTTTAATTTAAATATATAGAAATCTTAAGCTTAAAATGTATATTTTATCAAGGTTAAGATCCAACGTGTGCATTCTCTCCAGTATTGAACAATATATTAAGCGCTTTTTCTTGTACTTTCCTTTTCGTTTTTCTGTTATTTTCCGTTCTGTGATTTTTCTTTCGAGTATGGGACAATGACTACAGAGACACTTAAGGCCTTTTTTCTCAGGGTTAGACAATGTCTTCAGAGTAATTTCCAGTGTTGGGCAGTGCTGTTTGTTAGTCTCATCCCTCATTTCCTCTTTCTTTTGCTGTCTATCTCATTCCCCTTATCTGTCTCTCTCTCATTTCCTCTTTCCTTCCTCTCTCACTCATGTCTTCTTTCCTTTATCTTTTCTCTTTTTTTTTCTCTCTCTCTCTCACTCATTTTCTCTTTCTCTCTCTCATTTCCTCTTTTTCTTTTTTTTTATCTCTCTCATTCCCTCCTTCTCTTTCTCTCCCTCTTTCTCTCTTTGTTTTAATCTCTCTCATTATCTCCTTCTTTCTCTGTTTTTCTCTCCCTCTCTCTTTGTCTCTCTAGCTCTCTTTGTCTCTGTCTCTCTTTCGCTCGTTCTCTCTTTGTCTAGCTCTTTTGCTCTTTCGCGCTCTCTATTTCTCTTGTCTTGTGTTTCTCTCTCTTGCTCTTTCTCCCGATTGTCTTGTTCTCTTTGCCATTGTTTGAGCGTTTCTCTTTCGCTTCACTGTTAAGACTTAGTTGTTTGCTTGCCTAAACAAGATATCTGGCGATATCTTCTATCTCTGCCACGTAGCTCACCCTTCCTCCTTGTCATACCCTTCACCCCCTCTGGATTTTCTATCCCTCCCCTCCATTCCCCCCCGAACGTGTAATTTCCTTTCAAGTTTGGTGTCGGGCTGGCAATTTGGTTGATTGCTTAATCGCATCACGATGCCGTCGTTGCGAAATCAGCTCACTGCCACGCCCCTCCCCCGCCTAACACTTTACCGCCCACCTAGCCCCGTCACGCAGCCACCCCCCAACCACCCACAACAACATACAGTAGCTATACCAACACAAACGCATCTATACAAAAGATGTCGCGTATAATTTAATGACTTTGTATGCCTTGAATTTTAATGACAACAACAGGAGCAGAGCAGAACAGGAGCTGCTCAGTCGTCCTCTGTCTATATCCTGGCTGAAAGGATAATGGATCAAGTGGAGGCGGCTGGCAAACAACAAGCGACACCACAAATTGCAACAGACCAAAGACCGAGGGCACTGAAAGAAAGAGAATGATGATATCTTATTACTACTTAATCATATATAATATAAGTATTAATTTCAATATTAAATATTCATTTAAATTATAATCTTAATATACAATAAATTATATACTATTTAAACAAATTAATTACCTTAGTTTTAGTTTAGTTAAACTCAAACTTTGGTCAAGTGCACAGCTCAAGTTGAAGATGCTCCCTCCAAGATGCAGGACTTGGCATGGCAAGGTTAGAGAAGAGGTCAGTGCCACCAGGAAGGGGGAGAGGCGGTGGTTATTGGGCCGAGGGGCAGCTGGACGTCAAGCTCTAGAGCAAACATTGCCATGCATGCCACTGGCTCCCGTTGTGTGTAGACAACGGGATTTGTTTTGTTTGCAGCAGCGGCGATCTGACCAAGTACGCTCCTCCTCCTCCCGAAGTCCTCTTGGCTTTCCCGGGTTTCGCTTTCGCGAGTGGCAAAGATTTATGGCTTTATTTGTTCAATGTCCCCTCCTATAGATAACCCCTCCCTTCATCCCTGTCGCTCTGTGTTAGTGTTATTTTTTATGTGGACATCGCGATGCGACTCAAAATGCCCCAGCGGGGCGCTTGGAAAATGGGAATGCAAGTCTTGCCAGTGGGGAACCAGGGGAAAACTATCGAGACAGACCCTAAATGGGAGTTATCTTAATTAAAATAATATAATATAACATAACATAATATAAATAAATAAAAGAATATAATATAAATGATAGTAAATCCTGCTTAAAAATCCAAGAAACTAAAAAACTAATCGCGTTATGAAAAGGTAAATAGGAAGAGAATTGTTATTAATTGTATTTATAAAAAATTGATATAAGAAAATATGTTGTGAAAACAATAATTATAACTATTACCTATACTTCTACATATTATAATATAATATGCTCTAATATAATATAAAATATTTTAATAATATAATATGTTATTCAAATAATAATTAAAACTATTACCTATATTGATAAATGATACAATTTAAATAATTATATTTAATACATTTCGTCTGGTTAGGGAAACGCCTGATAGCTTTTCTTAATAGCACCTTCAAGGCTTTGTTTTAATTATATTTACATATTTCTTATTTCTTAGCTTCAACTAAAATTTGAAATTATAAATAATAAATAATCAAAGTTAACAACATTCTTGCTGCCTAAGTAGACCATTTCTGAAGTCGTCTTGAATCTGGGACATACCATGAAGACTGTGCTCATCCTTCACTTCCGGTTGCTGCTTCGCTCTCCGGTTGTTTTTCGTTTCTTTTTCCCTTCCGCTTTTGGTTCCTTGTTTTCTTTATCTGTTTTCTTTTTTTTTTGCTCTCCTGTTTTGGCCGCTTTGACTTTTAGCCCAGCACTCGCTTCCTGTTTATTGACTTGTCTCTCAATTAAGTTAGAAACACCCACCGACCGCACACTAACAAGGACACACATTGCGTAGCCGTGTCCTTTTCCTGCCCGTTGTTTCTGTACCGACTTCTTGTTTTTTTCCCTGCTCCTCCGGCTGCTCCAGCTCCTGCTCCTGCTCTCCTTGCGTTTCCAATCTCAATTAATTTGCTCATAAATTTGTTGCCAACTTGCCGGGAGTCCCCGTTGCCGCGAAGTCCAATGATGGTCAGACTGCCTTGAGAGTTGTCGCTGTCGCAGCTCCTTGTCCTTGTTGCTTTTGCTTTATGTCCTGCCAACTTATTTTGGTACCCAGCAGTCCTCAGGGTATGAGAGAAAGTAAAGGAAAATTAGTGGAGACTCTATAAAAGGATTTTATTCCTTCTTAAAATTATTAATAATTATTTGAGTTCTAAGTTCTTCTTAGTATTTCAAAGAATCTGGACAGCTAGTAATTTTGCTGAATTCTTTAAGAGAATGTTTTTTTTTTAAACGGTATCTCCCAGTCTCAAGTAGGCTTTACCGTCTTGCCCTTGTTTTTTGTTCTTGCTTGGAGTCGAAGGAAAATTGTGCTTTATTTTCTGCCCGCTCTCCCTTTCTCCTCGCCACTCTCTCAGTTTTTTATTGTAATGCCATCTTATCTTCCCTCAGCTCGGTTGATGTATTTGCCTTGGTTTGCTTTTGGGGCTTGCCCCACCCTCTCCCAACCGCCACCCCCTCCTGATGGCCTTGTTTTTTAGCCTTTCCTTTATGTATTTTAATTTATGCTCGGCTTCTGTGCTCTCGCATAAAAAAAGCCCCGAACAACGTTGATTTCTATCCATTGAGATTGAGACAACATTCTACTTAAGAACAACGGGAGGAGAGGCAAGGGAAAATAAAAAGAAAATAAAAGGAAAAGCCTTGGGTAGGGATGGAAAGGGGACATATGGCGGGGCGTTTGTGGAAAATGTCGTTTTTATGGCGCTTAATTAACTTGGCTACCATTTTCTAATTGCTTTTGCTGTCTGATTGACTTTTGTTTATTTATTGTGATTAGAAAATTGCCCTAACAGCGGCGACCGCATGAAAAAAGGTTCTCTTTCCGCTAACCCCTCTCGCAAGGGGTGAATTTTTCCTGTCCCTGGAATTTTCCAGCACATCCGGATTACGGTGGGTTTGACTTTGAGCGGCGCTAATGATCAGGCAGCCTTTTAACCCAAACCAGAATTCAGAAAAAATATAATATACGAGTATATGTGTGTATGTATGTGTATTTCCCTCTTTCCACGCTTGGCTCTTTGTTTCCGCCTTTGGCTTTTACTTTCCACCGACTTTGAAATGCGCAGATTTATTGCGACAATTTGTTTAATGACAGGCATTTATTTTGATGGCGCCATGTGAGTGTGCTCCTCGCCGGGCTGAGGCTGTGGCTGGGGCTGGGACTGGGGCAAAGGGTTCCTCATAGACATCTAATGAGTGCCGGCTTCGTCCTTGCCTTTCCCCGTTGCCACTGACAATTTAATTATTTTAAGCCCGCCACCCTTTTCGCCACTGCCTTGGCATCCGTCGGGTGATAATATATATATATGGCGAATGAAGACGTCTCCGGAACGGAAGTTTTTCACCGAGTCACTCTCGGCGAAAGTTTAGATCCTTCTCCGGGGAATTTGGGTTGAAAAGTGATGAAAAACTTATTGAAATGAAGACATCAAGCGGCTTTAGGGGCTCTTGGATTTTTGGGCATCGAGTAATAGGAATACTTTTAAAATAATTTTTAGCACATTTCTCAATAGAGTTTTTTATTTGTTTACAAAAATAATCGACTTGAAAACTATCGAATAAGTTGGGTTATATTTAAACGCTTGTTCACACTTCTTTTTGCAGATGGTGAACACATTGCCTTTCATGAAAAGTACAGTTTTTACAATGGAAATAAGCAAACAGTTTACACTGATGTAAATTAAAGTTGATAATATAATATAATATAATATTCTCAGGGAATTTCAGTGGAAAAGTACAGAAGAACTTATGAAATGATTCTTTGATTTTTGGGTATTGAGTAATGCAGCTTTAAAAAGTGTCTTAGCAGTTTCTTCATATAAATTTTAGAATATTTCCCGGTAGAGTTTATTATTTGGTTTAAATAATAATCGATTTGAAACAGAATAACTAGTGTTGCTCTTTTTGTTAAGCTTCGGTCACACTATTCTGCGTATAATAATAATAGAAAAAGTATAGTTTCTACATTGGAAATGAAATGCCATTTTTTTATATTTATATTTTTTGTAGGAGTTAATAATAACCCTCTTCCATTGCAAACAATAAACTCTCACCGACTTTGTCGTATCCTTATCCTGTACAAATTAGCCAGATATCATTTGCACTGCCTGTCGCCTGTCAGGACCCTACGAAATGGGGCCCTTTGCCGTTGTCCCTTTTGTATTCTCTGAGCTGCTAAGCAAGGCCCTCTGCTTATTTGTAAACGATCAATCATGCAGTGCAAATGTGATGACACCAAGGGGGCGGCATCCTGGCGCTCCTTCTGCTCCAAGGACCAGCCCGCAGCGACAATTTATGCGGGGTTCGGAAAGCGCCATATAAGGCGCATATAATGATATACGTATATGTTTTTTTTTTTTACACAACTGAATGTAATAACGAGCAGGCGCTTAGCAGAGAAGTTTTTGCACTGAGAGAAAACTGCGTAATTTTAAATAATTTCTATATAGCTTCAACACTTTCGATGGTTTTAGACTGTTTGTTAACTTAAATTTCGTTTGATTTTTCGACTTTTTAATGAATTACAAATTCATTTTTAAGTTTGCTTTTGTTTTCTTTGTTATTTGCTAGCAAAATCGCTTTACATTTCAAAAAAATTACATTACCCAGTGGAAAGTTTGCAGTTTGCCATGCCAAACACGTTCCATTCCCTTTCGTTTCAAATTCCACATAGCTGTGTATCAATTTCCTGCCAGCAGAGTCGGTCACACCGATCAGCAGAAAGTTTCTTTTTCATTTGTCTTAGTTCTGGCATAGTCAAGTTTTCGTAAAAGTTTATAAATTGTTAAATTCGTAAATCCCTTGCTACAATATCTGTTCCAAAAGCCGTGAAAGGAGCTTCCTTAGAGTATATTTAACTAAAGAGTATTATTGTCAGCCGATCAAGATGATTCTGTAAGTGGAAATAATATCCAGAATATTCGCGAACACGTGTTCCTGGAATTTTGCATTTCCAGGGAAGTGTGCCGCGTCTGCAATAGCAGCGACAAGCCTTTGCTCAATTTGTTCGACAGTGTGTCGGAGCTCGACATTACCCTGGCCGAGATTTATAACGCCGCCTCGGGCCTGCCGGTGGTGCGCGACGATGAGTGGCCGCAAAACATTTGCGCCACATGCCTGATGACCATGATCGATGCCTACGAGTTGCAGCTACTAATCGAGGCGAACATGGGGTACTATGACTAGAGGACACGCAGAAGTTTCTGCCAGTGTAGGGCGGGCCGGTGGGGGCGGGGCAGGACGGCCGACAGAAACGACAACCAAGAACCAACAGCCAACAACCGACATCCACATCCGAGAACCACCAACAAGCGAACAACCGATAGTTGTGGCACATATGAAGACAAGGGTCTGTCAAATACAAGTTTCTGGCGTGGCCCAGGCCGCCTGCCCCCTTTCCCCACTACCCACCATCCACCACCTACACCACTCGCTCTCAAGTACAACAGAAAAAAGAAAAAAAAAAAATGGAACCAAGAAAAATTGAAGATACTTTTAAAGCCAGCCCAGCCGCCCACCAAGACACCACCAGCACCCAGGAGAGGAGACAAAATTTGCAGAGGTTTGCTTCGTTTTATTTTATACATTTTTTGCCCGAAGTGCTTGGCGGGGGTCAACACACAACACACACACGCACGCATTGCCTCAAATTGACAGTACACAAAACTGTCAAAAGCAGCGGAGGAAAAAGGTATGAGAAGTCTGCGAAATATATGCCGCTGTTTTATGCTTGAATTTTCTTTTTTCAGTGGTACCCCAGGCAAAACTTCGGCGATTTCAAGCTCTAAATGGATCCTGTACTTTAACCGCAAACAATATGATATTAATAATTAACGTTAATACTTAGTTGCTTAGCTGAGTAACTAAGCTTACAAATTTTCTTAACATTCCACCTTGATATGTAATTGCTTTCATGTTAAAACCATTAGAACAAATTTCCACCTTTTGTGTTACTGAAATCCTAAGCAAACCCTCTGTAAAACCTGAACCCCGCCGAATAAAATCTGGCTAAAGCAAAGTAATAATTATCATAAGTTTCTTATTTTATTTTATAGTAGACAAGTCTAGATTTGGGCAAAATCTACGAAGACAGGCCTAAGAGACACTGGCAATTCTTCAGGAGCTTCAACATTTTACATTAGTCTGTCAACTAGGCTGGAACCCCCGCAAAAGTTCCTTCTGCTAACGTAGACTTCAGCACCATAACAAGA
>JAEIHY010017150.1:0-12819 GCA_018904565.1 Drosophila tsacasi | reverse complement strand
AGCTGCAAGGGTATACAAACTTCGGTTTGCCGAAGTTAGCTTCCTTTCTTGTTTTGTTTTTTTTTTTGTTTATATGTGAAGCTCTCTCTTTATGGAGAACACATTTGGAAATAAATTTCAATATATTTAGTGTGAAAGGTTTTACAAAATAGTTTTAAAACCTCTGCACTTGTAAAGTGGTTGTAATATCAAAAAAATCTCTCGTAACTTTCATTGCAGATTTCGTTTTTCATCCTCAATTTGTTTCCGAGATATATGTATATAAATCTGTGAATTTGTTATTCATTGAAACATCTGTTTTAAAAATAAACTCAGAGGGAGTAAATCATCCCCCTACCCCTAGTCCCTTTCTCCTGCTCTTTACCATTCAGTTTTATCGTTACCTGTTTGTTTAATAAACTTTTGTGCGATGCATTCGAAGCGCAACTAAAGTACTTAAACATTTTTTTATCGCCGGACTTTGTCAGTTCAAATTGTTGCCCCAACGAGGGTGGGAGCCATGGAGAAGGCATAGTCGAAGGGGGGCAGGGGCAGAGACAGAAACAGAGACGGGACAATGGGGCGAAAGTTTGTCGCAAGCAAAGTTTTTGTTCACAAATTGCAGTTTACTTGCTGCTTACTGCAACATCATAACTGCGGGCCAAAAGAGGGGTTCCCCGGAACGGCATCATGTGGGCGTGGCCGAAATGCAAAATTCTCCGCTCGGTTTCAGGGTTTATTGCACTTGACTTGGGTCGGTCGGCCCGTTGAGATGATTCTAACAACCACGGATTGAGAAATGCAAATGTGCACAGAGGGAAACAAATATTTCTTTGTGGGGAATATAAGTCATACAAATTAATAATAATTAAAAGAGTAATTAAAACAATATACAAAATGTAATAAAGGTATATTTGTACAAATGCATTTATGTATATTATATTTTTTTATAATTAGGACTGAACAAAAACCGATTCATCCTCCGAGCTACAATCCTTATTGACCTTAATGATCTTGTCGAACTGAAGCTCGGATGATCTTCTTCAATCACAAATACTGTTTCAAAATCTATAATATTTATAAATTCTGTTAGTAAATCCCCACTGATTCTTTCAGTGTAACAACTACTATGCCCCGTTGGCTTGGTGCACTGCAAGTTTGCTTTGACACTTTGACATTGACAATGATGTATGTGCTTGCTTTGTTCGGCTCTCTGAGTGTTGGAGTGTTTAGTGGGTAGGGTGTGTGTTTTGGCTGGGCGTGACTGCGCTTTGTCATTAAATATCGATTTGTTGGCTGTGCAGCGCTACTTAATAGCTGCGACTTTAAGGCCCCAAGACTTCATCGGAAACAGGAGGCCGCCGGCATTGATGGACTGTTCTAAAAAAAATAAATTCCAAGAGCATATTGTTCGAGGCGCATTTATATTGCACTCGCTGTTGATGCCTTTCCAATTGCTTTTTTGTAGCACACTTTTCCGCAGTTTTATTAGTGCAAAATTTATTGGTGCTGTGAAAACGCGGAAATTGCCACCGAATTTTGTTCCATTTGTCATGCCGTTTTATCGCCCGCCGATGAAATGTTCAAGAAGAGTAACAACCATAAACAATTTCCAGCGCACACAAAAATTGGTTGATGGGTAAATAAATTCCTTGTTTGCCGCCGATTGAATTGAGCAATTTTCCCCTGGCCGTGATTTAGCCCAAAGAGCGGTGGTGGTCGATGCCATCCATGTAGTAAATGGAAATGGCTTTGGTTGTTTGACTAATTTCCGATTTACACTCAACCGCTCTCAAGGGAAATGCAATCATAATGCCGCCTAAATTATTCAAAGGCCCGCGCGATTGTTTGCTGAATTTGGGAAAGGGAGCGGCACCGGGAACCTGGCGGAGAATGCAGGATGCAGCAAGCGCGCTGGGCGGACATTTTAATTGTTTTATTTTAACATTTAAAACCAATTTATATTTATGAAATTTTGTAAATTGGCAATGTCATAAAACGCACACACACTCCGCCTCCGCCCACCCACTCAGACACACACTCAGGCCACTCACCGTGCTCGCTCGTGCCCTCAGGTCGTTGTATTCGCAACATTTCCCATTTAGCGTGACATGCTTTCCCGCTCCATTTCCCAGCAGCACCACAGCTTTTCGCTCCACGATTTTCGCATTTCCCAGTTGCCCGCTGCCTTGTTATGTGGTAATTAAAATGACTCTTGGCCCGTCTCCGTCGCGCTTTGGACAGCTTTTTACTGCCACTCAGCCGATGCGTCGTATGCGTAATGTCTGGCTAAATTATTAATTTACTATGGCCCCAACGAGTGTTGTTAATTAATTTGCATGCATATACAGTATTAAATCGCGATTCTGATAGGGCATGGGAGGACGCTGTACTTGAGGATGCTGGGAATGAGTGTGTTGCAATAATATGTTCTCGTGGTGGTGAAGTTGCCTCGATGAATCGCTTCAAAATGGTTGCCCGTAAATCGGATTACCATCGACTGGCTGGCTATGGAGATGGTATTAAAGCAATATTAAATTTACAAGTGGAAAGAGATTTGATATTATTATAAACATTTTTAGAATATTTTTGATCACAAGACTTTGTTGTTTTGAAATCTCAAAACCTTGCAGTACCTTACCTTGAAACTCACAGTGAACTCTCTCTTAGGTTAATATATTTCAAATATTTATACTTCATTAAATAGTAGAAATCTCTGTCAATTTAGTTTCATTTACACTTAAACACATTTCATTCATTTAGAAAAGTTTTTTTTTAATGTTTTTATCTCATTCCCATCGAATTTCTCACGCTTTCATACCTAATAAATAGATTTAAGCTCGTTGGCCCCAACCCAAACCGTTCGCCGCATCGTTGCAGGGTGCACATTGAGCTGGACGTCGCTGTGTTGCGGTTTAGCTGCTCCGTTGTTACCTTTGCCTTTGGCAAATTGTTTGCATTGTGCCAACCAGGCGTATGATTAATTTTAGCCGGAAAAGCCGGCACTGGCAGCCTACTTCATTCGCTCGGCTCCTTTGTGACAATAAAAATGTAGAAGGGGAAATGGGAAAGCAAACAAAAACATATAATAAAAACAGTAAACATTTAATTGCCTGGCAAATATTTGCCCTTTTCTCAACCGCCGAAAGGGGAACGGTGAAGAGTGAACGACGAACGGGTTTAGGGCCAAGTTTCGAGAGCTCGGCAAATAGGCGCTGATGATGAAAAACTTTAATAGCAAAACTTCCCCATTTGGCTTATGCCCTTGCCTATTTTCCTCTGCCTTTTCTCACCCATCTCTTATGGCATTTTTCCCTGCCGCTTTTCTCTTATGCATTATCGGCATACGCTGCTGTTCATATAACTTTGCTCGACGGCGGCTGCCGTTGAAAGTTTGCCGCAGCTTGACAAAATTTCCACAGCCCTCCGCCTTCCATGGTTGCTGGGCTTCTGCATAAGTACTCGTATTCTGTGCTATATGCAAAAATCTTAAACAAAGTATCGATTTTGCCTTTGGCTAAAAATTATTTACAAACGAATGAACTTTTGGAGGCGGCGACTCCGTTTGAGCTGTCTGTCTCTGTGTCTGCGGTTGATTCCTGTTTGTCTGCCCGCCCGACTGTGGGTCCCTAGTCCTTTGCCAAAACCGGGAAGAGCCACTACAAAGGTTTGCTCTTCTTCTGTTTCGCTTATTTAGGGCTTTGATATTGGTAGATAAGAAAACTTTAGGGCCATTTGGTGATTTGCAAAACGAAAAATGGGGTGATTTGATGAGTTGCGATTAACTGAATAACATTAGCTTACAGTAGATAAACAAACCAGTAGAAGATGAAGAAGGAGCTAAAGTACTCAAGTTTTGAATACCTTTAGGTGCTGCGCTTAGTGCGTAGAAACGGGATACGTGCTTTCTTTTCCTTGAAGAGCAATACTTCGATCGAGTTTGGAAATAGGGGACCATATTCTAAAAATGTTGTATATATTATATAATAAGCCCTTAAAATCTATTACATTTTTGTTAAGACAAAATTAATTCGCATGCTTAACCCATTTCTTAACTTTAAAAAATGTATTCATTTTCTTAACTTTTTCTTAAATTCATATTTTTTTGTTAATTACAAATAAAATGATTAAATATCGTTTTAAAAATAAGTCATTTCGCGGGCTCGTTTTGTAACATGATTTCGATAAATAGCGATCGCAGCCGATCGATAGATCAGCTCGTGCGATAGTTAGTTAGTATTAATCGTATAAAAACACTGATCATTTCTGAAAGTGTTGCCAGTTCAGCTACTACCACGTCAAACATGGCTGCCTTTTTTCATGTAACTAATTTAAAATATTTATCATTCCGTAGCATTAGCTTAAATTAAACTTTTCTTATGGTAACAAAACAATATTAATAATATTAGTCTAGCCATCCGAAAAAAATAAGTTTTTTACAAATATGTACCGAAAAATTAATATACTTGGGGAAATGCTTAAAAAAATTAGTTACTTCGATTGAAAATGTTGTAAAAGGTATTCAGAATAAGAGAAGAGGCCACACAAAATGTTGTATAAAAAAATAAATAATAATAACTTAATTCAAATTAAGTGCACAAAATAAGCTGCCTGTATATGAAAACGATTGGCAAATTTACAAAAGAGGGAACCTGAGAATTTTAATAAAATGTAGACTCTCGTTCAAAAAAAGACTACGAAAATTACTTGGTAACCGACACAGACCAAGGCCAAAAAGAGCAGGGGGTGGCGAGCGGAAAAAACATTGCCTGGATCTCGCTCCATCGTCCTCATTCTTGCTGTAGAATAATCTCTGCGCAGGTTTCCTTCCACTTTTTTCCGATTTTGTATTGTGGCGCGCTCTGGTGGTGCTGAAAACATCGATACATCAAGTGTTTTGATATCGATGTTAAGCGATGCATCGCTGTTGCGATGATGCGCTGTTTTTGTCATCACTATTGCATTCACATTGTTGCTGCGTTTATTTTACTCGTTTTGCTATAATTGTCAGTTTTCGGCCAAAGAAACATGAAAATATACAAGCAGAAGTTGCGCGACGTTTGGCTGCAGATGGACGAGTTCCGGCAGTGGCTGCGCAGAGATCCGGACGACTCGTATCGCGCGCAATGCCGCTTCTGCAAGTGCTGCGTAAACACGAAAATCAGCGATTTGCGGGCCCACGCCAACACCAAAAAGCATCAGAAGCAACTGGTTCTGCGGTACCCTGGCGTAAGTTCCCGCTATATCTATGCTCCATTTGTCCCATTTTCACTATCAACTATTGCCGCCAGACCCGCCAGATTGATGTAGAGGGCCAGCTGGTGACGACCCCATTCAGCAGTCCCGCCACCAGCACCTACCGCACCCCGAAAAAGACGCCCGCTACCAAGGTAAAAAAGGAGCAGCCCTCAGGGAAAAAGGAGAAAAAGGAGAACAAATCTTCGGAACCGCCTGTGGACTACGAGCAGATTATTGAAAACCTGGCCCTCTACGAGACCGAACAGGTGATGTTCTCCAGCTGTCCGCTCAACGACGCCCCCGAGCCGGAATTCGTGGAAGAGTGCGAGGTGGAAGGCCAGGGCGAAGGCGAAGGCGAGGGCGAGGGCGAGGGCGCCGAGATGTCAATGATGACCGTCGCCGACGAGGAAATGGTTAACAAGGCGGTGGCCGCCGCTCTTCGGAACCAGAAGGACACGTCGCAGATCTTTGGCGACTTTGTGGCCGACCGACTGCGTCAGCTGAAATTTGACGCCGCCGAGTTTGCCAAGGACAAGATCCTGAAGGTCATTCTAGAAGCAGCCTCCATCGATCGAGCTCCCACTTACAGTTAAATCGAGAATTAAGATGAAATAATTAGATTACATTATATAGAAATATATATAGAATTTTAAACGCAAAGATATGAATGATACTTGCAGCAATATATTTTAAACGGACACAGTAATTTTTGAGATGTATTTTAATTTTAATTGTTTTTGAGTATCCGTCTTTAAAAGTAAACTATCCTATATGATGATTTCTTATAAGTGCTTTATTTCCATTGATGCCTTAATTAATAATTTTAATCGATGTGTATTAATTTTTAGCCTCTGTGTTGGTGGGAAAACCTGTTAAAAATTTTTGGGGAGCTTTAGCAGTGGAGTCAATATCATTCGTGGACTGTTTTGAACTGTTAAATCATATTCCCGCCAACTAATTTTCAAGCCAAATTTAAATCTGACAAAATGAAAGGATGCGAAAAGAGAATATTTAAAGCCAAATACGTTAGCTTGCCAATGCATTAGTTATTTAACGGTTTACCCTCTCTGCGCTTTAAGCATTAATCTCCCCTTGCAGCCTATTTTTTTTTTGCTTCTCGGATCAAAGTTTTACTAGAAAGTAATTTAAACTTTTGCTTTTACTGGCAGACTGCCGCCTGGCGGGTTACATTTTTCCATTTTCTATCCAGCCCCGAACCGAAAAGGGGATAGGGGGAGGAGGCGTTGGGTTCCGTTCCACTCAATAAACGCCAGACGCAAATTTTGATTAACTCTTTTTGCCTATTGAAGCTGTAAAATGGGAATAAAATACGCATAAGGATTCGATTGTCTTTTGCATAAGCTGCTTAGGTGCTTACTTTGATTTCGTTGGTATTGGTGGTCCCCTTCCGAGTTTCCTGCAATTCGCAGAAGTTTATGTGCCGAGCGGTAAAGTCGAGTTTTATGCGATGTAAGTAAGTAAGTAATAGCAATGGCAGAATGCCAATGAAAATCAGCTTACTTTTTTATGCCAGACTATTTTGAATTTGATTGCCAGACAAACATGTTGTTGCCCCTTCTTGTTCAATAATTAAACGACTTTACCTGGCCGGCGGTCGGCAGACGCCAAGCGATGGCAGTCAAAGGTAAAAGCCATGGACATAAATCAAGCCTGCCATAACTTCCTGCAAATATCGAAAGTCCATTAACAGTAAAACATGTTAGCTTCTAGCTTGGATGGTTTGCTGAGTAGAATACACAGGGAAAAATAAGGGGCTGTGTTCTACAACCAAGCTCAGAAATGGTATATATTTAAGTTAGACCTTTCGTATATTTAAATACTCTTGCATGGTAATATAATTTGAACTCAGTAAAGGAGTCATTTCCGACCCTATAAATCATATATATTCTTGATCAGTATGTATAGCCGAGTCGATTTAGACGTGTCATGAAGAAAAACATTTTTTTACTAATTGAAAACTTTTGTAAGGGGTTACATCGTTAAAATTGTTGAAAAAACAAAAAAATTAAATTTGGTCCCCTGAATTACAAACTTCAAAGGTATAAGAATTTGTGCTTTCAGAAGTTATATTCTATTATTGTTTTTCTGAAGGAAACATTTTGACATAAAAAAAATGCTCAGGCCTCAGCATTCAATTCTAGATTTTATGATTTTATTTATTGAGGACAATTTTTTTGGTGTGCACCAATTTCCCCCCATTTTCCTTTGTCTAGTTTGCTTTTTTAACACCTGATAGTGGGGTAGGGACCTGATGGTGGGTGCGTTCAGGTACACGTCCTGTCTGCATCTGATAAATGCCTTCGAAAAACAGGTTTAATTAAAATACACACCCATTCGGTGCTTAGACGCCATCGATGGGCTTGTTGATTTTTCAGCACAATCGAGGCGTAAGCATAATAAATACAATTGCCACGCCCCCACCCACCTTATGGCGAATTTCCCTGGTCCTGGTCCCACCCCTGGTCTGCTAGTTTTCCCGTTGACAGTGACGCTGCTGTTTGTTTGCTTTGACATGTTGCTCAAATTGCAAACGGGCGGGAGAGAGTGTGAGTCCGGAGTATTTGTCCGCCTTTATTTGTGTTTATGTTTGCCAAAGGATATTATTAATGCGCTGCGTTCCGGCAGCAGTTTAAGCAATCGATGAAATTACTAAGCGCTAATGCTGGCATGTCCGGGCGACAATTAAAATAATACGACAAGGTTTCAATTAAGTTATGGGAGCTCGTTATATTAAATGCAAATGTTTTAGAAGTGTTTCAGGAAACTTAATAGAGTTTAAATTCATCAAGCAGAATGCTTCTGTATATTTCCCTTTGCCACCTCTATCTTGATCCCTAAATGAATCCTTTTACAATCTGTAGATACTTTTGAATTTGGCACCATAACTATGTAAAACTTCAACTAGAGCTAGTAACGAGAACAGATGACAATCTCTGGCCGGCTTCCCCTGCCCTTCGATGACAAACTAAAAATCCATTTTCATTAGCTCATCGTGTCCTTGCCTCCTTTTAGGCTGAAAAGGTTTCCAAGGGAGCTCCCATCGGATTGATGTGTTCGGTAGCACAGTTGTCGTCGGTCTTGACATGTCTGCCTGTCTATTTTTATGTAATTTCAGCATTTTAGTCCACGGACGGTCTGAAAGGGGACGGCCGAGGCTCGCAGATTAACAGATTATGATCTGACATGAGTGGAAATGTTGTTAGAAAACTTCATTAGCAACATGTGTGTGAGAGCCCGTGTCCTGGATGCGAGAGGAGAGCGATGTGCGTCGATTCTTCTTGCGCTTCGGTGCGCAATTAAAGCAATAAAAGTGTGGACGACTGCACACTGAATGGCCCATGGACATGGCCGGCTTCAGTTCATCCAATCCGGGACCCAGCCAACTCGCTCTGCCCCCCCTGGAAATCCCCACAAGTTCAGGAACTCAAAAAAACAAAAAGTATAAAAGTTGTCGAGTGGATACAGGGCAAAATAATTGAGAGCGTATTTTGTTCTGTTGAATTTTAGGCTTTAAGTTTGTCGAGATGATGCTCTGCGAAGGGAAATATATGAAAATAAATTACTATAGAAGGTAATCTTAAATTTATAGAATTTATAGAATTCTTTTATTTTACAATACTTATTTATCTTTTAAAGAAAATATTTCCTGAAACAAAAACGCTCTTAGCTTCACCCCTTAATATATATTGTTTAAGGGCATTTCCGGAAAGAGTATTTTCAAATTGTTTTTCCACTGGTCTTCCATTTTCCAGTTTCCCTTTTTAATTCCCAATCGAATTTGTTGGGTTTATTTCGTTGCTGTTGTTGTGGCTCCTGTTGGCCACTGTGATTGGGCCACACGGCCGCCCCACCACTGGCCGGATCTCTAATCCCCACTTTTGGACGGCCGTAAAGCCTATTTGAAACTTTATTTAATGCAATTCGCGCTTGAAAATGTATGTGTTTATTTAATGGATAGCGTATTTAGTAGATTTTCGTTTCGAGTCAACTGGACCAGCATAATGGGAATTAGAAATTAATTTCTGACCGTGTGGCCAGAACGCAAACAGACATACTCGTACAGGGGGTGAGAGCGAGAATCAGAGCAGCGCTCATCCGCAACCCATTTCCCGATGAAACATTTTCCGAAGCCGCACTGCACTTTATTAAAAGCATGGTATTATAGCGACAGAGGGAGGCACGGACGGACAGTCGGACAGGCAGGCAGGGTCCAAGTGCGGTCACACTGTAAATTAAATATAAAATGTCCTGCGGACTGTCGCTCTTTATGCCATGCGGCTGGCCAGCAACGATGTCGACATCGGTCAGCATTGCAACTGCGGACCATGGGTAAAACTTTCCTTTCCTCTTCGCATTTTCGAAATGTTTTTCTCGATGCTGCCCCCTAAAATGCAAAACAAAAGGCAAAAGTTGACACACCCAAAAAAAAAAAGGAAGAAAAGTATACAACAAAAATAACACAAAAACAAGAAACAAACTTTAAGCATGCGGATGCAACCGCCTGGCGAAGGGACGCGGCAGGGCACAAGGATATTCGGACGCACATATACAAGTCAACTCAACAATTTCAAGTGCACTCTTATTTTATTCAGCTTTTTGCCTTTCATTTTGCCGCACATAACATGGAAGAACAACAACGGCCCAGGCAATGGCAAAAAACGTCATTCAGGCGATGTACAGGCGACCAAACTCAATTATATTATTAAATTAAAATATTAAGAGGTAAATATGGTTCAATATCTCTTGGGGTTTCTCTAGTTATTCAATTAGAAACTAAACTGAATATAAATTAAATACAATTTTCAATTAGTTATTGCTGTAAGGGCATTTAGTTAAATACTTTTATTAAACGGATTGAAAACTAATAGGTGAGTGTTGTTTTTAATTAATTATTAGCTTAATAGGTTTTGTAATACATTTTAATAAAGAGAAACTTGCTGAAGGCAATTGATATTAAGGTATTTATTTCCTTAAATTAATTAATAATTAATTGTAAGTCATAAAATCTTCTAGAAGCATTTAATTTTAGAGAAATTTCAAATAAACATTTAATCCTTAAATGAAAACTTTTGTGTGGTGCAGGAAACAGGAATTTACTTGATGTTTTTTTGATGAAATAATTGCAACATACTTTCCCGACGACTTTTCCACTAACAGAGGCCATGGTCACGTTGGCCCAAACTAGACAACGCGGCGTATACGTATTGCGGACTCTTGAGACGCCTTCCGCTCGGCATGGCTTGGCATTTTGCGTTTGAGTCCGAAATATAATTTGCTTTATTATATGCACTCAGTCGTCACAAATTGGCCGGCGTAACAATAAAATGTGCAGCGAGAGCAACAGAGAACGAGATTCTGATGGCCGAGACCGGAAGTGCAGGGAAAGAGGAAGCAACAGCAACAGCAACAGCGGCAGCAGTGGCAGGAGGAAGCGGATGCGGAAGCGGAAGAGAAAGGACAGGAGTGCGTTGTGTCTGGGGGAAAGTGAGCAACTTGGATTTGATTGCAAGTTCCATGGCGTAGAAAGTAAAATGGCAAGTCACATATTAATATGCAGACCGAGTCCAGTCTCAACTTGCCCGTAAATCACCTGAGAAGCCGCAGGAACTCCGAGAAACCATGAACTCAGAAGCCGGGCACTAGTGCTGTTACCACAGATACGCAACAGCTGTTAATTTGCTAGGAACTTCTCGTTTTGGCCGGGAGACCGCCGCAAAAGTTCAAGTCAAAATGAAGATTTATTTGTCTGGCATGCGGATGTAGTGGAGTCTCCATGATCACGTGTCTCATTGCAATTTCCGCTGCCGGATATTTGCCCAGCGTGCGAGTAGGGTGAGGAGTTGGGGATTAGGGAAGCAGTAGTCTGGGTCTCTGAATCGGAATCGGAGCCAACTTTGCTACTAATTTGTTGCACAAACTTCCACTTCATTCCTATCTCCATTGCCATCGTGCCCTCTCATCGGCAGATGTCCGAGTGCCAAGACTCGATTTTAATGGCACTTGAACTATGGGTTGGCCGACGGCCTGAAGCACACAGATCTCTTCTCTTTTTTTCCTTGCTCAATTGCATGATATGTGGGCAGCTAGAGATGGTTTCGTGAAAGGATTTGGTTAAAGGATATGAGAAAAGGGTGATTTCCTTTGAAGATGTGCCAAGAAGTGGTCACTAAAACTTAATTGTGTTCAAGACTTTTTGGTAAGAAGAAATATGCTTATTTCAATTAATTTACAGATTTGTATAGGTAGTATATACAATGTATACCCTTGGAGGGTATTCTAATTTAAGTCAGAAGTTTGAAACGCTGCGAAGGAGACATTTTCGGCCCTATAAATCACATATATGTATTCTTGATCAGCATCAATAACTGATTCGATTTTAAATGCAGATTGATTAACTTAATAAAAACTAGCTCAGAAAAACTTTTCGAATTGAAAATAATGAATTTTTGGCTTAGTTATGATCGATTTTCATGATCTAAGTGCAAGCTGCAAGGATATACAAACTTCGGTTTCCCGAAGTTAGCTTTCCTTCTTGTTATAATTTTGTTATCTTTTTTATTTTTATGTTTTTAAACCCTCTCCCAGTTACCCATCTCTAGTATCTCTATTTATGATATATGGACGCACTCCATGAGTTTCCCTGTCCATCCGAAACTGACCGTCACCCACTCCATGGGTCCGACTCGCTCGTGCTTCATCATTCACATGCCTGTCTGTCTGGCGGCTTATGTTTTGTGTTAATGAACAAGTCCAGGGCTGCAACCGGAGCTGTCTAGCATCTGTCTGATGGTCCCACTGGCTCCTCCCGGCCCTAGCTCCGACTCCAAATCCAGCTTCGGCAGGGTCGTGTCTATTACGTACTAAATTATTGTGTGTCCATGTCCGGCCTCTGCCCAAATCCCCCTTTCCCGGCTGGCTGTCAATTTGAGGATTCGGACGGGCAGAAGGCCACGCGGACAGATGGACACCATAGTAGGCGACTTTTGACAGTCGTTGGGCTCTGTTTGTCTGGCTGCCAAGTGAGTACGTGAGTGGTTCGTTTTAATTACGAATGACGGCGTACGAATTGAGTGTTGTCTTGTGCATTTTTAAAGCCCCGCCAGAGTCAAAAGTCCAGGCTCCTGATTCTCAGGAGAGGCGTAGGAGTATGGGAAATAAATGCTTACTGCAAATGCTTAGCCCTAAATGCAGTCATAAATCTGTTTGCTTATCTGCTCAACGAGCTGAGTTGCGGGCTCCTTGCAATTTACATTCCGGTTTTCCACGTCAGTTCACTAACGATCCTGCGCCACATGGAGGGGCCTTAAAGTGGCTTTTTTCCCATACATTATTTCCGTAAGAAGAGGGAATTAAAACATTGTTGCATTACTTGAAAGGGATATGGGATACAGATTTTTAAATTTATGTATAAAAAAAATATATCAAATATATTCAGCTTTATTTTTATGTCTCTATTGTCAAGAAAATTATCAGAAAAAAGTTTTTTTATATTTACTCCCCATGCAAACATTTTTTATATTTATATCGCTGGTTTTTTACGTTAGGGTTATCCTTTATAAAACTTTAACAATCTTCAAAAAA
>JAEIHY010017149.1:0-22964 GCA_018904565.1 Drosophila tsacasi | reverse complement strand
GCCACTCGAAAAGTCTCAAGTTGAGAGTTCTTCGGCTGGAGTAGCACTCAGAAGTCCGAAGTCTAGCGCTGGTCCACTACAACAATGCTGCATTCATTAAAATGCTGTTAAAAGCCAGAAATTTTAAACTTGGCCAAAAGAAGTCCGAGCGCAAAAACTTGAAATCAGCTTAAGAAAACTGAGCTCGGAGCCCAGTAAAGTCTCTGGGAGAAAAAGGCTTTTGGGTGGGCACTAGGAAAAATGAATTTATACTAAAAAATATAAAATAAAAATATAATTTTAATTTAAATAATTGAAGGATCACTTTAAAATATTATAACATTAAAACTGAATTTTAAAAAACTTAAATAATCAAGGGAATTATGTTCCTGACGTTCTTCAGCATTTAAAAGTATAATTTAGGTTATATAATCCATTAAGACTTAATTCATAATTAATTAAAAGACAATTAGCTTTAATTTATTAAGTATAAATCAATATTTTCCTTAGTGTACCATTTTGTGGCAAACTCAAGAAATGTGTGGCCACTGAATTTCGGTCTTTCTTGGTCTTCAGCCGCATTCCCTTTGTGGTTATGCAAATGGCCAAGAAGCGGGCCAATAACCAAGGCTCAAACTCAGACCAAACCAGACCATAAGATACCGACCATACCGCCAGACCGGGCCAAAACCAAACCAGTTGGCTGACATTGCCCGGCAGTGACACTAATTGCAATTGTGTGCAGCATTAGCCGACTTTCTGCTCCTGTTCGGGTGTAAAAAGGTTTTCGTGTAGCCCAGTCAGCAGACATCGACTCCCCGTTGCTGATTTTCTTTTCTTCTGCTCTTTTTTTTGTTGCTTTTGGTTTGGGTTTTTTTTTTGTACTTTTCTGGCCGGCACATTGGCATAATCAAAAAGGACACGAGCCACTGGCTCTCCCCTGCTGCTGCTGCTGCTGCTTGGAGGAGTCTCCTATGCCATTCCAATGATATTGGGCAGAACTCGAAACTCGAGACGTGCTGACTTTGCGGAGATGTGATTGTGACTTGGATGGGGATTGCGCTGTGGTTCGGCTGTCTTGTCAAGGTGTCTGCCATTACCGATGGATGTGAGAATTGGGTGCGAAATGTTGAGGAAAATGCACCTAAAAACAATGCTCTTCAACTGAAACTAGGTACTTTTAGAGGAAGATCTAAGTTTAATACCTTTACAAGCTGTAACAAGTATGCTTTAAGTTTACTATTTCTTTTTAAAGTTAAATATTTTCCACATCTACGCGTATCTGGTCATAAGGAAGTAATTTGCAGGCGTTTCCCACTGCCATTTCCGTTTCTGTTTGCCTGGGAAATCTTCTGGCTAATGCGAATTATTGTCAGGCAACATCGATGGCAACTGAGGGATGCATTTGCATGCCGCTCACCTGTGCAATATGGGTGCCCCACCTGTGCCTGTGCTCCCCACGAGCAAAGCATCTTTTTATTCAAATTGAAATGTCTTTTCAACGGGTTTGCTTTCCACTCCAGCGGCCCGCGACACATGAGTGCTGTTTGTCTTCGTCGTTGGGCGACTTTTTGGCCAAGGACTCCGCAAGGAAATCCAAAAAAGGAATGGAAATTGGTAAAAGAAAAGGAAGTTTTGACGGGGAGGATTTATAGACTAGAAGATACCTTTTTTAAAAGGTATTAATATATGTAACAATTTGAAGAAATTACATATTTAATTTTCTATTTGATAAAGAAAATTTCTGATAGGAAGACCCCCTAAGGCTATCGCTGAACTACAATCCTTCCACTCCCTGATATCCCCCACATTTCTTGCATCCGTAATACCCATTAAATTCCGCGATTGCTGCGTATGGCGAAGGCATGGCAGGGGTTTATTACGTGCGCCGCATGCAACCGAACAAAAGTCACGTGTTGTGCACACCTGTGTGTGTGTCTCTGTGTAAAGGGGGCAAGTGCGGGTGCTTTCAGCTGGGAGATTGCATTTGCACAGGTGAGGGTAACACTCTGGTGGGGCTCAGGTGAGATGAGAGAGGCGGAGGCGGCGGTGGAGGAATGGAACAAGATGGAACGTGCCTCTCACGTGTGCAGCAAACTGTGCCAAGTTGACAAGGCGCTGGTGGCGGCCCTCGTCGTGTTTTGTCTATGCGTGGCCACGCTGCGTATGCGCAATTTGGCCTTGCCGCTGAAAGCTACCTCTATAATCCGCCTCCGCCTCCTCTACTATTTTTTCCGAAGCCATATTTTTCAGAATCCATCGGGGGAAAACAGAGTGAGACAGAGACTTTTTCAATAATTTCATTTGGGGATTTTCGCACGTTATAAAACACTCAACAGTCGACGAGAAGTCGCCGCCGATGACAACATGACGCATTGGGAGTTTATTTTTCCAAAAATACACACATATATCCTTATATATTTTGCCCCGTCTCTATTTTTTTCAATTTTTCTCTCTCAATTTTTTCATGTCTTTGCATTCTTTTTTGTTATTTTTTTGTATTTTTTGGTATTTCTGTTTTTTTTGGTAGCTCCTGGCATAAATCAATCAAATGCAGGCACAACACGCAATGCACACAGACACAGTGAAATAAACAAGCCGAGACGGCAAGCTGAGATATATGTGAGAATAAAGACACTGAGAGAAAAAGTGTCTTATATTTATTGGGGTTTGAAATTTAAATGTTGCCCTTAGGCATTTTCACGTGACTTGAAACACTAGAATGGGCTGAAAATGTATTATAAGTTTAATATAAAATGTATTGAAGTGAAGTATGTTTTCGTGTTTTAAAATGATTTAAAGTGTTTGTTTAGAGTCGAAAACTACTTATATTAAGTCAAATTTCAACACTCCTAATTTATAAATTTGAAATTTCTATCTGTATTTATTCTACCAATTTTAGTTATAATTTTTTAATTAATTCACATATTTCACTTTATTTCTTTCTCTGCGCTGTCCAAGTAAAATCGAATTAGAAAGAGATGGCCTGCTTAGAGGCAGACAGAGGCAGCAGGTCGACACATATGAATCGAATGACTTTGGCAGCGCTTTCAAGAATCCATGCAAACATTTTCAATTAAAAAATTGCCCTGCCATTTGTCAGTTGCTACGCTGCCCTTGTTTCCGCCTTTCTTCCCCTTTCACTCAGCTATGTGTTTGCCACTTTCTCTTCTTTTCTCTTTCCTCTTTCCCTTCCCCTTTTTCTACGTTCTGTGCAATCAATTGCTTATCAATCACAATCACAGTCATGAGACAGCGTCGTCTTCGCCTCGGATTCGCATTCATATCTGTCTCCATGCATGTATAGCATGTGTGCGGCTCTCAGTGCTTGTCAAACTGCGGAGCTGCGGAAAATGTTTTTCTTATGCGGTCAAGGAAAATGAGGAAAAATTAGAAAGAGAAATGTACTCGGCTAGTTAGGGGAAAATGACCTTCTGAATATTTTATGAAACGCGGCTTTCTGAGGCTTAGAAAAGTCTAAAAAATAAAAAGCAAAATAAATTTAAAAAATGTGTTTAAACTTTAAAATACTATTAAACCTTTATTGGAATATTGAATATTGTAATTATATTTTTTAGCTTGTGGCTTATAATATAATAAAATTTTAGGAATATATTTTTTAACCCTTATTAATTTAAGAATCATTTTAAAAATATTTCAAAGGAAAAACCCTTCACGAAATATCAAATCAATTGTTTTGGTATTTTCTAAAAATTCTTAAGGCTTTTCATCTCTCTTAATATAAGAAATATATATTTTAAACTATTTCTGGTTACCTTGGTTATGTATTTTGCCTAACCATTAGGAAAAGCTGTATTTTTTAATCTATTAAAAATAAATATAATATAGGTACTGACCTTATATCTTCCCTTATTTAATTTCTGTTAGCCAATAACTAAGTTTCCAGTACCAGTCAATAATTATTAAGGCCACACACTGTAATTTTCCCATCTATTCATATATCATGGCCCTCGGAAATTAGCAAGTTAATGCAGAACACACAATTTGGTAGCTCAAATTGCCGAACGCCCGCAGGCTGCTGCTCTCCCCAAAATGACTGTCAAACTGCATTGGGATTGGCCGCCTGCCATGGAAGTGAACAAGCTCCTTTATGAGTTCTGTGCCGCCACCGCCTGCAGGCACTTCGAAGCCGAATCGCTGCTGCAAATTCAATTGTTCTTGTCGAACGTCTCGCAAATCGGAGGCCCAAAGTTTGTTGACGTTGCTCCTGCTCCTGCTGCTGGTGCCACTGAAGCCAGCAAATCCCGGAGGCCCCTTGCACATTTGCGGCTGGCAGCTAAATGCACCTTGGAGGCCCACTTTTGACCCGGGACACAGGACTCCGGGGTGGGAAATGTTAGGCAAACAAAGGGGGAAATGCACAGAGAAAATTTATGCACTACCGAATTCACTGATTATGTTTTGTGGTTTTTATAAATAATTAAAATAACTTTACAGAGTCTTGATTAATTTGGAAATATATTAAGGCATTCATTTGATTAATTTCTGTTATATATATAAATTGTTGCTCTGTTATAATTATTTCCCCAGTGTCTGTGCTTTGTTTGCTGTTGTGGCGCAAGGCTGACTTGCTGCTAATGGATTTTAAATGAGCATCATAAATAGCAGCAAGTCGTGCTGGCACACGCCGAAAAATTGCATTTGCCACGCCTGCCACAGCCATAAAAGGAGTTCTACTTTCGAAGGATTCCCCGCTCCTCCGCCTCCTAGCAAAACCACTTGGCTGTTGTCATTTATTCTTGTTCTGTTTGGTGTCTGCTTTGCTCGGTTTGTGCTCCTTTTTGGTTTGTTTTCCTTTGGTTTTTTGGTACCCTGTGCTTTTGGGTTATAAGAGGATTTTAACAGAGTCCTTCGGACATTTCTTTATGCATTCAATTTAATTTTTAAATAGCTTTAAAAATGCATTTTGCTTAAAAAGTATTTAAATTTTTTTATTTTTAGGTACTAAAATTAAAGAAAATAAGTTGGGATGTTGGGTGATCTGTTAAAATTTTTTTTTATATAATTTATTACATTTTAAGGAGGTATAAATTTGTATTTCACTATAATCACTATATTCACCGATAATATTTATATGCTTCTAGCAGTTTATGGAAGCTCTTAATATTTTGTATATGAAAAATTTACCTTTTTAAACTTATAAAGTTATAAAATATGAAACCAAAGTAATTTTCCAAAGAGTATTATTAAGTCAATCAACGAACTGCATTTTCTTTTCTTAGCCTGATGTTGTTTCCTATTTGTTTTTCGTTTGGTTTCTTTTTTTTTACCAAACAGAAAAGACTATAAATATTTGTTACGCTGACGACGCCGGGGGAGAAAAGCAGACACACACATGGCACATAGTTATAAGAGACATTTTGTATATAAACATATATGAGTTGTTGTTGTTGTTGTCTGCTTTCGTGGCTACAAATCCGGCGTGTATAAAAATGACTGCAATTTATGTTTTCCTATGAATATATTTGTGGCAAGCTTAGCTCTACTGAATATATAGAATTTATATATGTGTTTCTTCTGCCTTTTATTGCTTCTAGTAGTAGTTTGTTACTTTATTTGATTGCATAAATTTTATGCAGATTCCGTAACATGTCAGTGCTAGTGATTTTTATTAAATGCAGCGAGCGCGTTGACAAGTAGATTGCGCATACGCCGCGTTGTCCCCCTAAAATTTAATATCCGCCTCCCAATGTGTTATGATGTTATGTGGCCTGGTGGAGCGAGGGGAAAGCGTGGCAAAAGTTGCCAACTAATATGACAAGTTGATGCTCCTCCGGTCATCCTGCAGCAGATTTCAGTTGTTGTGGCCCAATAACTAACAATCAAGTGGTGGTGGTGTGTGGTTGGTTTTTTGGGTGTGCGTTCTCTCCCCTGACAGACACTTTATGTGTCCTGTGTCATGTGCCTGGCTTTTCGGTCACGTTGATCATGCCACAGCACACACAACGCCATGGAATTGGCAACATATGTCCTAATACTAAAGCTGTTGCCAAACTTTAATTACAAAAGAAATGGCCAGAATGAGGAATGAGAATTGGAAAATAAGTTTGTCGGTATTTCTTGCTGAATGCTCAACGGCTTACCTCTGACCAAGTTTTTGAGGTAAGCAAATTTATTCAGTTTAAATGAAGTGAAAAAAGATTAAGTTGAACTTAGATTTTATTTGTGGTAATTGAAATATGAAGGAAATAAATGTACCAGCTTTTGTCTGTATTTTATAAGTATTAAATCTAAGTTTATTTGTAGATTTCGTTATTTTCATGAAATAAGAAAAAGGTTTTTCTTTGGAAATATGTAGAAGCGAAAGTTTCAAAGGCTTTCCGAGTTTTTCCTATTTTCTTAATAAACAAATAATTTCAAAATTAAATAAACAACCTGCTGTAAATCTCTGTGCTTTATAGCCCTGCAGGAGCCAGGCTTCATAACCAAATTCACTTGTGCCTGGTTGGCTTCGCTATTAATAAAAATTCTTCAGCCTCAAGCCGTAAATTGTAGGTTTTTTCAGCTTTGACCCAGACTGACCCACCACTTCAACAACATCAGACCAAAAACCAACTAGCCAAGAGTTAACAGAGAAAGAAATGTTCATGAGACTTATTTTATTATGTATTATTTACTTATAGAGTTATAATTTATTGTTTTCAAAACTATTTGCAGAAACAAGAACTCGCTAATTGATTTTATATAAATAAAACTACACCCTAAAACATGTTTAAAAATATTTAACCTTTCTTTTGAACCTTTGTTCATGCTTTTTTTAATGCTGTCCCTTGAGTCTTATAAAAATTCGAATTCTATAGATATTTGTTTAATAAGAATTTAAGTGTATTTTTTATTCTTAAAGTCACAAATTCTGATTCCTAAAATATGTATATTTAATATAGATTTTTTTTTAAGTTTTTCCAGTTATAATTTAATTAATTTTTCCAGTGCAAACCCAAAAACAAAACCCCTGTTCATCGCCCCCTAAAATACTCGAATACTCACAGTTGACATTCAGGGAGACGCTGGTCTCCAGTGTGTGACCCTCGGGCATGGCACGATTCCAGACAACGCATTTGTACTTGGCGCCGTCGTCGGCCCGTCTGGGAACAATCTGTAGGGTGGCGTTGGTATAGTGGTTCTTCGATCCGCCCTTCAAGGCATACGACTGCAGTGGCACGGTGCTGCCCTCGCGGTACCAGCTGCAAAAAACACACACACCCAAAAAAAAATGAAGACACATAGAAGTGATAGCCAGGATTTAGTGCCAAAAAAATGGAGGGAAGAATGAGAGGGAACCATGTGCCACAGAAGGATTATTAATGAAGGCGACCGCCCGTTAAGTGATTTACTTTGCCAACGAATGGAATTAAAGCGAGTAAACGGAAGCTTTTAAAGGATTTAACCTCTAAATTGAAATATAAATAATATAAAACGATTGTAATAATAAACAACTTACGTTATCATAGGATCCGGAGAACCACCTATACTACCGCAGGTCAACTCCAAAGGCTTCTCCTCGGTGGCCACTGCCAGATTCCCGGGCGTCACCATCGGCGGATGTGGAGCTGTGAGCACTGTCAGATTGTAGAATTCCTGATGGAC
Source organism: Drosophila tsacasi (assembly GCA_018904565.1). Lineage (NCBI taxonomy): Eukaryota > Metazoa > Arthropoda > Insecta > Diptera > Drosophilidae > Drosophila > Drosophila tsacasi. Next base: position 15,377 of record JAEIHY010017149.1, on the reverse strand, counting down.
ATCCGCGCCTGTGCCCTTGGCCTTAATGCGGCACTCAAAGCGTCCATTATCCCGATTATAGGAGGTATTCTTGATTTGCAGATCGTAAATACCGCGACTCGGCCGAAAGTCCAAGCTAAAAGCGAGAAAAAATCAAAGAGAAAATAAGTAAATGCGTACTGAGTTCTGAATAAACTCTGGAAGCGATTTATTAAAAGGGAAAACTTTTACTTTATGTAAATTAACTGCGCTCTCTTCTGTTGATTTACAGCAGCTGTGCATACAAATATATACCATATACTTGTATAAAGTATATATATATTTATTTATTTCTATATTTGTTTATCTTTATATAAACGAAAAGAAAGTATGTAGGTAGGCAGTTTACGTATTTTTGTGGAATTAATGCTCTGGTGGTCACGTAGGGTACTGCAGAAGGTTGTGTGTTGTTTTAGGGTATAAAAGAGATAAATACTTTGTAATTTATTTATAAAAGTATATTGAGAAATATTAATTTTAAACCAATCCCTTTATAGGAGTTATCCTGCAGTCTCTCCATTTAATCTTCTAAAATAAAATCCTCAGCTAATGCCAAAGTTCCCCTGTATGTAGCAGGGCATCCTGCAGTCATGGTTTCTCTCTGGAGAGATCCTGGAAAATAAATTTCCCCTCACTTGTTTTCGTTAAGTAGCTTCCCTTCTCCCATCATTTTCCGCCACTCACTTCAGCCTGCCTGTTGTGTGTTGTTCATTTTCATTTTCGTTCGCCTTCTGTTTTCCGTGTTGGGTTTTCCCTCGATTTCATTTTTGTTCTGTGTTTCGTTTTTTTTTTCTGTTTTTCGTTTTGTTGTTCGGGGCTTAAAAGCCATGTCCCGGGGTCCGCGCGAAATAAAATGAAAAATGCTCATGGCAAATTAAGCGTCGAACTCATTTTTGTAAATTTATTAGCCCAATTCTGGTGCCGGACGCTGAAGCTGTAGCTGTAGCTGTAGCTGAAGCTGAAGCCGAAGCCTGGGGTCCTGTCTTGGGCATTACATTTTTATTAATTTAACATGGCGGGCGCTACCTTGATGATGGGCCAAGAGGAGGTCGGATTTGGTAGTGGGTCTGCGACTGAGACTGGAATGATGTTATTTTTGGCGGATTGACTGGCTAAAACCAAATGGAAAAACTCAATCAAGCGTAATAGCTATGAAACTGTTGCATATATGTACTTCCGCAGAACATTTCATTTCCATTTGGGGTTTTCTATTTAGAAATATTTAAGGTATGCTGGATTTGTGATTAAGTTTAGAAAGCAAATAAAATGTTGATTTAATCCAAACACTTTTTATTTATATATGGAAAGAGCTGGATTTCTTAATAATAAAAAAAAACTCTGGGCTTAAGGTTTCTTTCAGGATTAAAACAAGCAAAGAATTAGAACAATCTCAACTTGTTACCCTAAGAAAAAAAATCACAGATTATAGCAATCTCCCAGTTATCAACTAGAACTCACAAAATATTCCCTCTATCGTTAACTCCTTTCCCTTAGCTTGTTTATAAAATACAAGGATAAGCTCCTGCCTCGCGGAAAACTACTCCTTCCGCAGCAGCTGCCTGAGTTTGGCTTTTGTATTTAAGTTTTAATTTCTTAAGATGAGATTTTCCGCCAACCAAGTGGGGGTGTAGGAAACCGGGGGCGTGGCAAAAATCAAGCACTCGACATTATTAAAGTGGGTCTTATAAACTTCCTCAGCGGCGGCAGCGAGATGCAAACTTCGGTCTAAAAAATTAAATTAAAAAAAAAAAAGATTCAATTTTGATAACTCTACGGGAGAATATGTGTGTATAAGGAGAACAGATTAAAAAAAAGATTGGAAAAGGGATACTGGTTACTGGGGAGAGAAAAACGCTGGCATCTGAGATTTCTTTTTGGGCTCTCCACTGCTCCTTCTTTTTTCTCATCCAGCTGCCTTTGCCATTGCATTTCCGGCAGCGACTTTTACGAGGCACAGGCTGTCTTGAAAGGATGCTTAAGAGCTGGTGGAAAATGCAAGCAAAATGAATGGAAAAGGTGGGGCAGGGCAGAGAGGAGGCAACAAAAAGCGGAGTCGTGTATGTGGAGAGCGGCTCAAGCGAAGCACATAATTGCCTCTGCCAGGAGGCTCAGCTTGGCGATGTCCTTGCAGCCTCGAAAAGAAGGAATTTCTAATGTGGGCGGGTGAGAGCGAGTAAGTGCCTCCCCGCCTTATCCTGGACCCACAGCTTCCCAGCCTCCCTTGTTCTTCGCCATTCGGTTATTATGTTGCATCGTCGCAGGACTTATGCAAAACAGTCGCTGAATTGTTATGCAAATTGTTGCCAATTACATGGCAATGCCTCCTTTTGCCTCAATGGCTCCAACAAGGATGCCCCCCACACACACTGAGCGCACTTTATGCGGAAAGTATTGAACAATTACACTGACCTACATGGCTGGGGTGAATAAAAAGGCGGAAATAATGGAACAAATTCATGGATTATAAAGAATTTTAAAGGGAGAGTATTTTAGAAAATGTGAAGATTATAATTAGAAACATTTTAACTTTTATTTTTTTTATTTTTTTAATATTTTGAAGGAAGCAAATATATATTTTATATAAATAATACAAGGCTTGTTGACTTAGCTAAAACCCTAATCATTAAGCCCTTCATTAAATATTATTTTACCCTAAAAAATCCTCTAAAGCAGCAGCACAGTGTGGCCTCTTCAGGCAAAGAAAATCGAGTAAAACTCGGCTGGCCAACAAACTTTCCCGCACTATCAATCGAGCGAAAGACACCGAGATGGACTGTGGGAAATGAGGGGGAAAAACCTGAGGCAAGCCACTTGTCTTGTTAACGGTAACTAAAGCTCACTTTATAGTTGGTCTTGGGCGGCGCATGACAAGGGGATCAAGAGGGGGCCATGGGCGTGGGCTGATTATGTTATTATCGGTTTAGTATCGAAGTCTTATGGCTCGTTTTCCTCGTTACCCGGTCTCATGTCTCATGTAATTCAATTTGCCGGGACATCCTTCGTCGCCTTTTCTTCGCTCCTCAAGTCTCCTGCCTCCGCGCGTCGCCTTTCTTCAGTTTCGCATGCCAAGGAGTCGTCTTGTGAAAGTAATAAACTTTTTTTTGCCCCGCTTTCTCTCAATGAGAAAGTTGACACACTTGGGAAAAAATGCTGCGACTTTAAATATCCCTTTTGAGGAAAATAAAGGGTTTTAGAGAGATATAATCATATTTATGAAATGTTTGTCAAGTTTTAAGTAACGTATTTGGGTTGGTCTTTAAAGTATTTCACATTTCCCTTTCATAAATATATATTTTTATAATTTTTAATTTAAATAACATAAGCTTTTTATTTTTAAATACTAATTAATTGAATCTTTGCTTCTTTTAACCTTTAAAAGTATTTTATTTTATATTAATTTGAATTCTGAATAATCTTCCACAATTTTATAATAAAAACAAATAATTTTCTCCCAGTGCCAACACAGAAAAGGAAGCTGAAAAAGGGAGCTGATGAGAGGGAGAGAAAAAAAATATAAACGCGCCAAAATTGACGCGTGGCAAGGACGATGGGTTACCGCCTCCCCCAGCCCCACCTCGACCCCCTTTTGGCCCCCTCAACGATGTGCGTTATGTGCGGATAATTGACTTTTAAAATGTGTGTGCGATATCACAACAACAACAACAACAGCAACAGAAACAAAAGGACGACGAGGGGGCGAAACGAAGAAGGGTCGCGACGTATAATTAAACGGCATATTGTCACGCATCCCTGAAGCTCAAAGAGGGGAATGGGGGGCGCCAAGTGAGAGGGAAAGTGCGGGAAGAAAGTGCGGGAGAAAGTGATAGGGAGCAGCAAGGACCTTTTCCCCCCATTGTTGTGACCATTAAATATTGTTCGGTGCTTACTGTTTCGCTTTCTTCCCTTTGTTTGGACACTCACCGCCTTCCACTGCTTGTCTCCCGCGGAAAATAAACAAGGATAATCAGCGATATTATTAGTTTCCTGACTCTACTGCATAGTGGAGCCAAAGCCAGTGAGGCAAGGGACAGTGAAATAAATCCAATGACAACAAAGGAAATAATAATCGCAATATCAGGGAATTAGTTTCTTTTGGGAAAAGAGCTTAATAAATTTATGGGTATATCTCGGAGCTGAAAGTGTAACTAGTTGAGAAACAAAGTGAAGAAAAGGAAGATAAATAAATTAAGAGTTATCAAGCTTAGGGAAAAAAGATAAACTTTAACTTGTTAAAAATATAAAGCAACTATAAAATTAAATTTGTTCTATAAAATGCTGATGATTTAGGTGACTATTTTCAATCATTCATAATTTATTTACTTTTGTTTTTACTTCAAAATATTGAATATTTAATATTTATTTTTATTAAGGGAAGTATAATTAATAAAATTTTATAAACAAATTGTATTATATCATACATATTTGTTATATTATATTTACTAAGTAGTTCACAAATTTTAAGCAGCTTTTTCCTTTGACTGTACACATTTTAATTCACTTAAACTTCTTTCGAAAACTATCTTCATAATATCAGTGGCTGCACACTTCCTATTTGTATGCCAACTTAATCCCTTGGAAGTACTATAACTTCCGAAATTTGTCAACTTTTTAACAAGTCCTTGGGAAAAGTAAATAAATAAATGAAAACAGGACAACAAATCAGCGAACACACCCCAGCCTCGCACACCGTTCATCAAGTTATTCACACAATCTCAACTGATGGATCCCCTAAAACACCCCGAAACTCACCCTAAAACCCCTCCTCAAACCCCNCCCCCTCTCACCCCCCGAAACTGGTCCCATTTGGCAGTGCCAGTGACTTATTTATGCAAATGGCCATAACAAATGAGGCGCATACACTCGACGCGTGCCCCGTCCGCCCGTCCTTTCCCAACAACAAGGCTTAGATGGTTGATTTCCATCGGAGAAAGGGGAATCGTGGGAAAATGGAGATGGGGTCCAGGTCCAGTCTAACCGCACAGTGGAAACGATTAATTTGGTGCCCAGTTTAGCCTGGAAACGCTGTCCAAGCATCGCAAAAGCGAAGGCACCCGTAGGGGCTGGGGTGCAACAACGCATGTCTCAATCGTGCAACATGGCAGCTCATCAGTGGCCGCCGGCTGCCGGGGGATTACTGTACAGTGGGACAGCGTCGTCCTCATTATTGAAACATGTTGCTAACATTTGTTATGCAAAGGCGACATTCATGCTAAATGCGATTGTATGAGAGGGAGGAGGACAAGATGGGTGGGTGTGTGGGGTGATCACATACATATATCTATATCCATCAAGCTTAGGGGCTTTACAGCTCAGATGCGTTCTAGGGGTACCCTGTATGCTTTAAATTTGTCAAAAAATGTACTGACGTATTTGTATTTAAGTCGGAAATATAGCATAATACAAAATATATATTCTTTTTAATCAGAGATTACAGTTTTTCTTTTTAAAATAATTTTTTTTCTGATATTTGAATTCAAATATTCAACCATTACTCAAATGAAACAAATTTAAATATATTTTTCTGCTGAAAAATTGTATCTCTTAGAACGTATGATTAGTATTAGTATTAGTATCTCATAGTTCTTAGTGGCTCTTATATCCTCCTTATTGGCCCAATATTGTCGCTGCTCTTGTGCAAAATTTCTATAAATGCCTGCCAAATCCTGCCCCTTTCCCTGCTCCTGTGGCGCTTTTAACGAGACAGTTTTGTCCTGTCCATCTACTAGTAGTAACCACCGAAAAACCCCTACTCCTTTGGCCAATTTGATCCTGTCTCCCTGCAGCTGTGTATGTTTGCTGATAGCCGTGTATCTGTGTTGACTTTATCTGCTGTCCAGGCGACAGAGCACGGATTGGTAATTCGTCCGGGTTTGGTACACATTGGAAAATGGTATTCTCAATTTAATATAAACCCAAACTTTAGTTAACTTTTAAGTTTTTACTTTAATCTTAATACCCAACGAAATTTTAAAGATTTAAAGTAAGTTCTTTTTTTTTTTTTTAATTAATTTTTAATATAAATATACTCTTATCACAGTGCTTAGACCTAGGGCTGAGGGGCTGCCTCTTCGTGCCTTTCAAATTCAATGCAATCTTGTGACAGCCCCCAAAAGGGGGAGGGTGCGTCAGGCCAGTGTGGCCTTGCCAGCTAAACTATTTACCTTATGTGATGTTTGTTGTCGCTTTGGCTACAGTTGGAGCCCCCGCTCCAAAAGCCCCCCAATCCTCTCTTTCCCCCCGACATTTGATGTTGCGCTGCTCTCAGAGAATCCTGCTTTGTGCCCTGTTGTGCGAGTGGTTGGGTGAGTGTGCGTGTATGGGTGAGTGTTCGCTCTTTAACGTTAACGGTAAATGTGTGCAAATGACAGCGATATGACAGGTCAAGGCAGTCAGGCGAACGCAGGCACGCACACAGTCACACACTCCCGCAACTGCAAAAAAAACAGGTAGACACTGAGAGAAAAATGGGGAAGTAGTGGCGGAATTTAAAAGGGGGATGCTTGAGATATTTAGAAAATAATATGATTTATTTGAAACGTATATAAATATATTTTATAAAAAATCATAACATGAAATCTTTACGTCTTAAGTTTGAAGAATTAAAATATTCATTCATATATAACTGATAATTCTACATTTTTAGCTCCTTAATTTTATAATTACTACATAGTTATATATAGTTTTTTCTCCCCGTGTAACAGTTGCTGTAGTCGCCGCTGTGATCTGGCACCAGCAGGGCTCACACTCACATATTATCCTTGGCAAAGGTTTTAGTGTCATTGTCACCAGGTGTTGATAAGGGCAACGTGGAAAAAGTGTCTGCCACCGAAGGTCAAATTTATGGCTGATATGTCTGTCGTTTCTCCGACAATTTCTTGAAATTAAAGTTGGGTGCGCTATATGATCAAAGTTGATAAGGGTTCCATAAGCCCTTTGAAAAGCCCAAGAGGGAAATAATAACATTAAAGTTTTAAGGGAGTAGGGGCTTGCCATTGGCCATAAGTCCAAAGATAAACTAAGGAATTTCTTACTTCTTTGTTTTTGCAGTTTAAATAAAAAATTGTACATAAATTTTAAATAATATAGATACAAATATTAAGGCTCTGCATCGATCTTAGCTTCAAGATCCCTTGACCCCTTATTAAGGGCCGTTCAATATGAGAAATCTATCAAAACCATTCGAATCGCTGGGAATTGGCACATTTTTCCATATGCAGGTGCATCTGTTATGCGAATCAAAGTCAATTACATGACAAATGTGGCCTGAATTGTATGTCGTGAGTGTCAAAGGAGCAGGATGTCTCAGGACATCGGAAGTATTCCCATTGCACTCCGTGGGCCTCCCATCATAAGCCTGTTGAGTGGCTAAGTGAGATTGCATTTGTTTTGTTCTCCCCCACCAGGGGCTTTATAGGGTGGCAAAAATCTGTGCTTATTCGTTGGTTTGTTTGTTTGTTTGCATTTTCTTGTGGCTTCCATGTTTATTCATGGCACATAAGCAGAAAAAACAGTGAAGGAACGGGAAGTCTGGGATGGGGACACTGGCTTAACAGCCGCAATGACTCTAGATATTGACAATATCAAAGCCAAGAGAGAGAGAGAGAGATAGGGAGGGAGAGGTCCATGGCTATGCATCATCGTGTCCAGAATCGTGAATCCGGAATCCCCACAAGCAGCTGCCATCTGCTGTCCAGCTCTGCATATTTCTCCACTGTCACTGATTTCTCAATAGATTTCACAGGGCAATGTGCATAAATCATAACTCGGTTTCTGAGGGCGTGGCCGGAGCTTTAAGCAAAAGTCAAACCACTGACAGCTGCATAGGGGAAATGCGGGAGAAGTGGGGAAAAGCGGGGAAACTCACCCGAAGGGGTGTGGGTAGTGCAATATTTTTTTCGGGGCTCCTCTTGTGGTGCCCGAAAGGCAACTGAATCCGAAACTGCAGCTGTGCTTGCGGCTTGCTTTCGTTTGGCATTTCTGAGATATGTGCTTTTATCCTTTTTTTTATGGCCAAAAGTCAAATGTATAAAAGAAGCAGACTTATGGCGAAAAAAGAAGTAATTCAATAATTCAGTAAAAGAGCTATCAAAATGTTGCTAGGGAAGAGGTAGTGAAAACTCAATGAAATTAGCACTTATTTGAGCTTTATAATATTATTTTCAATAGCAAATATTTTTGAGATATGTGTTATTTAATTAGGTGTAAATTTGGATTGTTAACAACAATTTTAAGGATCTCATAGGCAGTAAAATTTGTTTCTAAATAATAAATTTGAGGAAAATATTAAAAGATCTGAGAAAAGGTCTAAGAACATTTTAAATAATTTTCATTCTTAATTCTTAAATTGTTTGTTCAGAGACCTCTAGGAAAATCAGTGTATTTTTCTTACACCTTTAGTTTTTCCTACATTCCTTTCTTCCATATGTCAGCCAAGACCCTTGTTATATTTTTCTATATTTTTCTTTTCTTTTTTATTTTGTGTACCGTCAGTTTTTATTTGTACGCCAGCATGAGCAGAGTCATAACAACACCAGCGGCGTTGGCAGTAAAATATCTGCTGCGTTGTCGCCGCAGTCAAAATGAGTGTGAAAAATAAATGTTAATATGACAGAGGTTTTGGTCAACGAGGGGACAAACGCACACACACATGACTTCCCAAAATCTTGCCAAGAAAAACCTCTTCCCTGAAATCAGAGTGCGAAATGTGCGCCTTACTTACAAAATTTGTGCGGCCAGGCCTAGGAGAAAATTGCAGTGGAAAATTTATGAGTCTCTCGCGCTGGCAGGTTCCCTTTACATTCCCCCCTCTTCCCAATTTCCCTAGCCTTGAACTCCTGTTAATATTCTTCCGCGCCGGCTTATTTACGACCCTGCGGAGAGTGGGAGGAACAAGCTGCTCAAACAGATCTTTTGTGCGTACGTTGGGACACTTTGCATTACTTTGCATAATTTTTTCGGACATGACTTTGAAGGGGTATTGCTGTGATAGCAAGTGTTCTGAGACATTGAGAGTATTAGAAATTATTAATTTGCCCAAAATTGTCAAAATTTTAAAATTTTTGTCGAAATTTTTATAGGAATAAATTGTTAAAATTGTGAAAAAATTGAAATTAAAGCATTTTTTGGCTTAAATTTCAAATGCGGTTCCTTGAGTCAATTACAAACTGCAAGGGCATACAAATTTCGTCTTCTCGAAGTTGGTTTTCATTAATTTAAATATTAGTCTCTTTATATTTCAACATAGATAACAAAGTAGAGCATTCCAAAGTCGACGAGGATTTCCTCGGAAACTCCTCTGTGTCTCATCCATGTTCCCTTGTTTTATGCGCTTTTCCAACTCTCCTTGCCTTCCATCCTTACCTCCTTTCTTTCCACTTTCCCCCCCTTTGGCTCACATTTTATTTTGCATATTTTGCTTTTTGCTGCAGCAATTTTTGGCTTTTGTCTGTCTGACAGTCCGATGTTTTGTTGCCCGCTTTATATGCATAAATATGATGTTGATTTTTATGATTTCTATAATGTTTCATTATGCTGCGTTTTACGACACAAGCGGGAGTGTGTGTGCCCCCTCCCTCTCGCTCTTGGAGAGTGTGCAAACACACACATATTTGCCTCCATATTCAGAGTGTATCTCGCTTCGTTTCTGCTTTAATTTATGGGCCTTTTGTTTACATTTGTGTGTGTGTGTGTGTGTGTATATGTGTGCATGTTGTTTGAACAATCCGCCTATCTCTGGGTTCTGCTATTTTGCTCCGCAGTGTAATATACACAACACAACAAAGCACAGAGCAGCAGCAGTCGCCGTCCCGCTTCTCGCATTTTATGTGCGCTCAAAAGCCAATTTCGTAGAGATTTGCCGGGGTCCAAAAACTTGCGGACCCATTATAAGCGCATAATCTTTTCCTAACACACACCCCGATACGAACACACACACACACACACTCGCACACCCTCACAATGGGGCCAAAAATGAAATGGCTAAGCTTGCCTAAGTCAACTCCCCCCCTCGCACCGTGTTGTTAGATAATTTTTGACTTTGCCAGACCAGAAAAATACTTTGGAACACACTCATACACACACACACTCGGCTTCTCCTGGCAACTCCCCCTTATTTCCTTTTTGTTTGAGCAAATTTTAAAGCTCACTTTTAGGGGCAGCCCTAGATGACAGTTGAAGAAGTTCGTCTACTGAGGCTGGCTAATGGCCCACAAGTCGGGAATAACTCAGAGAAAATTCTTTGAAAATAAAGAAAAATGTCACAAAAAATGCTTCCCTAATTTATAGAAATATTTTGTAATATTTGTTACTAGAAATTCATATTTTTGGTCATAAACAGAACTATTGTAAGATATTTGAAAACTATCCTGTTTTATTTTCTGATGAAATCTAAAGGAAATAACTTAAGACTAAAGCCATTTTTGTTTTTCTTTGATGTAAAGTTTCTTAGTGATTCAAAATTCAAAAGTTTCAGAATCCATTGAGACCTTAATAAAATAAATAAATATTTCTAGAAAACACTAAATAAATATTTCTGGATAACACAAAATCAGGAGTTTTATACTTCTTCTTTAAATACATTAAATATAAATTCAATTCAACTCAAATACAGAATTTATAATTCAATGGAAACCAATGACAAAGCAATCTTATTAAATTCTACTTCATTATGAATTTATCTTAATAAATTAATAACTAACACAAGAATCAAAGAAAACCTTTCAAATTTGTATAGATTTAATACTCTATTCGATATTTTCTCGCTGTGAATCCAGTCCATTGTCTAATTTCTTTAGACCGATTTTTTTGGCATCGCCTCCTGCTTTTTATGAGCAACGCCTTACAAATGAGTTTTAGCCACTGACAAGGCCACCCGGGAGGCGGCCTGGTGTTTCCTCATTGGGGGCGTGGCATTTCCACCATTTGTAGGGAGAAAGAGAGTGAGAAAGCGGGAAGAGACCCCACGCCGGTCGTTCGCTTCTATTGCCTGCTTTATGACAGTTTCATAGACTTTTTATGTTTATGCCGGAGCGTTTAGTGAGCGCAGCTGTTGCGTCCGCTCGGCAAGGCCAACTGCCACTTTGAGTTGTGCCACCCGAAGTCCCACCCGGTGCCACCTCTACGCCCTCATTGGCCACCACCCCTTCACTTGTCTTGCGAACTGCCTTCCTTTTTGTGGGTGGGTACAGTGAAGGGTGCTGATGAGGAAAGGTCTTAAGAGCAGAGAAAAGTTTCGAGTAAGATTTAAAAATATTTTGAAATGTCAAATATTTATTTAAGGTTTTATGACCTTTATGAATTGAGTTTATATATATTGGAATATATTTTTAATGCTTAAATATTTTATGTTAGAAAATAAAACCTAAATGATTTCCCTAATTTAATTCATAGCCCCTGCCGTCCCATGTTTTCCCTTTTAATTAATTTACCCTGTACCTGAGCCAACTGTGAGGCGTTCCTATATTTATATTTGCGTTTCTTATCTCCACGTAATTAAGGCAATGGCCACAGGACCCAACTGCGTGCGGAATCCTTGGAGGCCGTTCGTTCTAATCATCATCGCCATAGTCATCATCGACAAGCGTTGTCATCCAGGGGAAGCCCTTAACCCACAGGACCCCTGCCTGCTCCCGGAGTTGGAGTTTTTGGGGCGTCACGAAACTATGTATTTCTTTTTTGCTTGTGGCCTCGCGGGAGCAATAATGTCTCAGGTCCTTGGGGGGGAGGTGGGGTGAGGGTTGCTGGGCAACAGCTGCTGCTGCTTCTGCGGGAAAATCAACTCCCCCCTCCCCCCTCCCTGTTTTCCATCATGCCATCCTCCAGGCTAAGCCATGCCCCTCACCGCATTCATTGTTATTTCCGACAGCGGAGATGGGAAGCGCGTGGAAAAACTTCTCAGCTTTTTCTGGCACACCTGCTCATCATCAAGGAATCCAGCGATTGGTAACAGGTTACCGGGATAACAGTTAACAGATTTCAGTTCAGTTCAGTTTCTCCTGTTGATTTTTACGCGTTGAATTTTTAATTACTGCGCCAGCGAAAAGCTCAAATATTCCACCGAAAATTATGTTACGACTTAAGCTGTCTGTGAAAGTTGAGCGCGAATAAGGCATAAGGAACGAGGACGAGCAGGAGCAGGAGCAGGACCAGGAGCAGGAGTTGGATCTGTAGCTGGATCTGGAGCTGTCTGGTTACATTCTCATTAAATTTTAATTTTTATTCTCCGCCAGCGAAGTGCTCAAATTGGTGTAATCGCAAAAGAAAGCTGCATTTATTATTGATGGAAGTGGCAGGCGAAAATTTAATTGATTTGATTTAGGTTTTTGCGGCTTAACTTTTGCAAGTTGAAAGTATTTATAAATATAAGGATAAAACGCCATATATCCTAGTATCTTGTAAACTTTTTTAAATACCTTTCCTCCTACTTTACTTTCTAAAACTCTCTTGCCTGGACTTTGCTAAAATTTAACTCGTATTTTCTCCTTCAACTTGTGTAATTTGTAACTTGCTGTCCTTTGATAGCAAGAAATCCTTGCCAAGCTCTGGATTTTAATGAGCGTCCGGTCCCATCCCTTTGCCTGCAACTCTATATAGATGTTAATGCCCGATATTCGCACTTAATGAGCTTCACCCCTCATAAAGTTTGGCCATAAACTATGCTCTGGGTGGACTTAAAGTTGCTGTGGATATAAAAATGCCGGAACCTACGGCCGCCGCCTCTTGGGGTCAGCGCCCATTAAATTGGCAGGAGCGCACACACATCCTTAAGCCAATTTTCGATAAGCTTTTTCTTCTTGGACGAACATAAAAAAAAACCCTCTTCATTGTCTGTCAATGGCCGGGCATGGGTAAAAAATATTTCTACATTAAAGGTGACAGCGACAGACGTTGCCACTGATTCCTCATTTCAGTCGGGAGCCCGGCTCCTGGATACAGATACTGTACACTGGGAGCCTGGCGTAGGTCCTGGATGGATGCCGGTGCTTGTGACAGCGCCAGCAGGAAACAAACAAACAACGCAGCAATGCAAACACAGGGCAGATGGGATCGAGGGGTGAATTGCTCCGGTTTCGGGCTTGGGGCTGGCTCTCAGCAAGGAGCGAGCTCGGAGTTTGGAGAATTCCAGGACAGTGCGTGTGTTTATTTTGTCGTAAATTGATTTTAACGGCGAATGACAAACAGCAGTGGCAGCAGCGACAGCACGAACGCCATTTTGCGGCATTTAAAAATGTATTTAAAAATGGTAAGATTGCTTTAGATGAGCTCTTAAAAATTGAGATACAAGGTAGTCAGTGGCGTTGTCGAGCTCGTAAATTTAAGGAGAAAATTATTTAGCATGAACTTGGGGTTGTTTGATGAAGTTCTTAGGGTATTATCTTAAGAAATTCCTTTTTAAGGGGCTTGAGGAAATTATAATTCTTGTCAGAAAATGCATGATTATAATAGTATTATAGATTATAATAGAACTATTATAATAATTCAAGAAAGTCCAAGAAATGTGTTCAATTAACTTCCAGCAACCTCACGAAATACCCTTTTTATTAAACCACACCTCAAAAAACCTGCATAAAAAATGGTTAAAAAGGGAAAAACCACCGACGAGCCACCGCATATTCATTTTCTGATTAGAAAAATTATTACATAAAATTTATGTTAGTTGACAAAGTTTATGGGTTTGAGAAGCGCCCGTGAACGAAGCCCAGGAAGCTTAGGAAGCCGAGGAAGCTGGCAAGGAAGATGGAGACAAGACATGGCAGTGCCTGTGTTAATGGCTTCCCCTCGGGGTAGTCGCTCGCCATCTAAACTGTATTATGGCAGCCACAAAACAGCAGCGGCGGCAACAACAAGCTTAATAAATGTCGACACAAAGGGGAAACTGGAGCAGGAGCAGGAGTCGCAGGCAGAGAAGGATGCCAAGAGAGAGGTGTCGTCCTTGTCGTCGTCGTCGTCTACCTGGCAACATGTTAAGCAGGTGTTTCCAAATCACTTACGTCGAAACATCGCCGAAACAACAGAAGCAGTAGCAGCAGCAGCAGCAGCAGGTGCAACATCAGCGGGAATTCCAACGTTGTCTGCTGACGCCTCCAGCGACATTGTCGCCGACTTTGCAACAATAACAGCCAGTAAATAATAAACAACAAATTTAGCAACATCAACTTTGCCAGTCGCGCGACATTCTCATTCCACCTCGGCCGTCATTCAAAGTACGCACTACGCGGCGTATACGTAATGTGACGGAGTTTGTGCCACAAATTCTAGAGAAGTGCATAGATAGTTGCGCGTGAAAATGTCTACAATATAAATAATGCAGCTAGAAAATTGCACTAACTTTGAGTTTATTGTTTGAATGAAACTATTTTAATATAGCTGAGTTATTTAAAGTGGAATTTATTGGGAAGAGCTTTAGAAATCTCAAGTTTGTCAAGGAACTGAGTTTTCGTTAAGGTAGAAATTAAATTTGAGGCTTGCAAAAGAAAATAAATCTATATTTTTGTATATTACGCATACGCCCCATAGGCCAAGTCATTAACCCTAAATCTCTAATTATTTCAATTTAATTATAATTTTCCCCTAAATTAAGCACTTAATTTCCTTAACAAATACATGCCACCGTTGTCAGTCATTTAAATTAAAGCCTCATTATATTGTTTCAAAACTCAGCTCTTACTCAGACGGTAAATTCCATAATTTCTAAGTATTCAAATTAAATAAGTCGCACTTGAGAGTCTTTAAGCCCAACGACCCAGCCAAGTGTAAGCTAGCAAATGACAACAGCTACAACAATAAAAAAAAACATTTAAACTGAATTATTCATAAAGTTTGGCGACAGTGGCCAGGAAGGAGACGAAGAAGAGGATCGGAGGCGGCCGGGCCAACGGCTTCCTGTGAGTGTGTGTCATGGCCATGGCTCCTGCGTTTCTTTCTGGCCACCATTTCCACATTCAGTCCGGAGTTCGGGGTCCGCACTCCACCCTCAGCGTTGCTGCGGTTATTGCGGCGAAGAATGGCGGCCGGAAGTACACGTTGACAAGTCGCACTTCGTACGGCGGACAACTTCCGGCGGCGGCCCCTTGGCTTTCGGTTTTCGGTCTGAATTTCCCCTGAAGCTTTATGAACTTCACATGGCCGGCGGGTGGCCGGGACACCTTCTGTTCCGTCCCCGCTTGGCTACCCTGTTTGTCCCCTGGTTTCCCCCTGTTTTCCTCCTGTTTCCCCCTGGTTTCCCCACGTTTTCCTCCTGTTTTCTCCCCGTTTTCCCTCTCTTTTCCTCGGATTTCTCCCATGACCTTTCCCTTGGACAACCGCCACACCGCATGTGCGTATTTGCATGAAGCAGCGGCGAGTTTGAGACCGTTTGTTGC
>JAEIHY010017144.1:0-21211 GCA_018904565.1 Drosophila tsacasi | reverse complement strand
GCTGCAAGGGTATACAAACTTCGGTTTGCCGAAGTTAGCTTCCTTTCTTGTTTTTGTTTTAACCTTATTTTTTATACACTATTTAATTAATTAAATTATGTTTCCCAGGCATTGAACACCGCGTGAAAAGCGAGCACTTTTACTTCAATGAAACCAAGGGCTTCTACTGCCTGCGCTATGACAACGGAGATCGCTGCCTGCGCGAGACCAAGGGCCGGAAGCATCCGCATGTGGACCCCGTGGTGGTCTCCAGATTACGCAGGTTCTTTGCCGAATACAATCAGCGCTTCTACGAGCTGGTGGGCGAGGATCTGGGCTGGCCCGAGGAATAAAAAGAGGGCAAGGACCAGGACCAGGACGAGGACTAGGAATCGAACTCGAAAGCTTGGCCCATAAATCTCTCTGTGGTCAATGGTCCTGCAATTTAATTACAAGGAGGCGGGATCACAGAGGCAGGAAAAGCATGTGGAAAAGCGTGGAAAATAGAGGCAACTTTTACGTTTGCATACTTTTTTGTGCAGCGCAGCGAGAGAGGGGGGCGCAAAGGAGGTTGGCCATATTTCTGCCTCGTTGGTTGCAACTCGCAGCTCCTCTGACAGTTCAATTATGCGCGCGTATTGAAAAATTGCATTCCAATTTTCGCAACGCCACGGCAGGACCGCCCTTAACACCGGGGAAGAAGGGAAAATATGGTAAAAGCAAGGAGTAAAAATCAGTAGAAGGGAGTAAAAAAGCAGTAAAAAAGGAGCGAAAAAAGGAGCAAGCAAATATTTAAAAAAAGGAGTGAAAACAGAAGCAAAAATGGTTAAAAAATATAGTTAAATAAACTGCACACGCATTTTCGGTGTGCATCAGGCCATGAAAATGTGTGTCCTGCATTCACACATACACACATACATATATCGCAAAAGCAATATCTTACCCCTTTTTCTACATATATACGAGTGTGTGTGGCTGCCCGGTGTGCGTGTATGCTCTCTCCCTCCGAAAGGGCGTGTGTGTGTGGGGAATAAAAATTAATTAAGCAACTAAATGTGATTTTATAGCCAGTAAGCATAGGACAAATTGAAAACGATTGCAACATTAAAGGAGGGAGGGAGAGATATAGAAGAAGTGCGCCCACTTCGAGGTAATTAAAAATGTATTTAGACTAACAGTCGGCTGAATTAAATGTGTGCATATCATCACGTCAAGGGACGAGTGGCGGAAACTAAGCATATCAACTTATACTATATACCAATATGATATATACACAACATATACAGAGAACGGGTCGGGAAACTGACTACGATTGAACTACAGCGTTGCATATCGGAGTAATCCAACCATGAAATCGAAACATATCAGCTGCAAACGTCGGCAAATAATATACATATACACTCGATATTATATAGTACGTAATACGTATCGGTAGACCCTAAGTCGAGCATCAAATTCGTTGTAAATGACTTTGATTTTGACCTAGTTTGTAGGGCGCGATGTGTCACGGAATCGTCATAGACAAACTCTAGTTGAAAATACTTATATATAGCCGCACTGCCCCCCAAAAAGTATAGATAATTACTATACATACATATTATATAGTGTGCACTCTCCCACTTCTAGGCCATAAGTTCGATCAAGGATAGATTTTTTAAATGCATTTTTAAGCCAGATTATTTTATATATGTATTCCTAAACCAAGGTAAGAGAGGATGCGCCCTCTAAGTAATTACCAGTATACATACACTTATCTAAGGTTTAAACATTTCGCAAGCATATCAAACCCGAAAACACTAAAAACTCGAACTCAGTGTGAAGAACTCAACTTAGGCTAACGCTCCCCGAGACGACGATCCATCCAATTTCGGTTTACACTCTATATAGCATATATAGGGATCTATATACACACCTCCCACACCTTGGTTCTTAGGGATCTTCAGCACAGAACTTGACTAGCTTCAATACTAAACCAAAAAACAGACTATGTGTGAAAGTCCTTGTCATACATAAACATCCTAATGCTGATCTCTCTCTCAACGGAACCACGAAAGGAATGTAACTAACCAAAGCAATATATAAATTCAAAGCAAGACTGAAGGTCCTCCGCAGAATGTTCTAATTCTCCCATTTTTCTTCTCTCGCTTTTATTTTCCATTAGTAAATCAATCAATCGAAGCCTGTGTTTGATTCCGAACCAAAATGAAGATAAAGTAGCAAAGACAACGAACATTTCTAATTTGTTTATATTTTTATACAGAAGCGAAGCGAACATTAACCGTAAACCAACAAATATATATATATATTATAAAGCGAAATCGTATATATATTAATATTAATATACATTCAAAGAGCAATTTGTAGCCACATTTTGTCCTCGAACTCGAACTACGCCAATTGCATTAACAACAAATACATATCAAAAGTTTAACTCAACTCTAGATCCTCCATTGATATTGATATATTGATATTATTGATGTATTGTCTACTTAAATTGAACGTGCAAAACTCAACAACTATAATGTACCTTAAAAATCAACTCTCTATTTCTTTAACTCTAACTCTAACGATAACTCGAACTCTTGCAACTTATTCAAACTTTCAATGTACATAAAAAACAAAAGCGAAAGCAAAAAAAAACTTATTACAAGAACCTAAAAAAACGGAAATCAACAGAAATCGATAAGAAATCGTATAGAAATTCAACAAATTGTAAGAAAATCCAACAAGAATCAACATTTTAAGCTATGGAAAATTTTACGCATGCAATAAAATAAATGTAATTCGAAAAACGGAACTACAAGGAACTTTATTATGGGAACTTGGGTAATATTAAATATAATATTAATGGGAGTTATTTAAAATCAAGTCAGGAAGGTAACGTCGGGCATCCGAAGCTTATTTCCTTTAGGAATTTGAACATGGAATCGAAAATCGTGCATAACTTAGCCGACAAAGCATTAATTTCCATTCTGAGGTAATTTTAATTACGTTAACAATTCTGCATATTTAGTTCACATTATGAAAAATTAAAAATATTTTTGAATTTTTCAAAATTTTAACGATAAAACTAAGAAAAATGGGTTGACAAAATTTTTTCTTCCGACCATGGCTTAATCGACTCGGCTGTTGATGCTGATCAAGAATATATATGATTTATAGGGTCGGAAATGACTCCTTTACTGCGTTGCAAACTTCTGACTAAAATCATAATACCCTGCAAGGGTATGAAAACCCGTTAAGCTAACCGCAAAACTTAAATTAGAACTTACAAAGTCGTTATTACTAAGCAAGCAGAGATGCTCACTTGTCATACTCATCTAACTATATTGCACAGTTGGTACAAAAATACATCTCACTTGCAACTACTTATGTTTCCACGTATTTTACATAGATTTATTTACAAGTAAAAAGCTTATCACGGGTTCGAACTTAAACTAGAAGGTAAAGTAAATGTAGACTAAATTATTATTTATCCGAAGAGAAATCAGGAGATTAATTCTGAAATGCCTATGTTGAATACAAAATCTATTAAAAAAATGTATAACATACAAGAATTTAACTAGATATTAAAATAATAAATTTATCTACGACATATCTTTAAGATTGCCTAGTATAAAAAGCTTTATCTAACCGCTTCCTAATAGAAAGAGCAAAAAGCTCAAACATTTCAGTTTTTTACTTGGCCCCTCGATTTAGTTGCCATTTACATTTTTCGCCAAACGGTTGAATTCTGTTCAGCTTCAATTAATTTGTGTTATTTTCTAGCTATAAAATTGTCTATACTATATATCAGTAATATATAGCAATTGAAACCTGTTAGGTAGAAGATTATACACGTAAACACGACGTAACGATGTGGAAAAGTGCTGCAAAGAGTGCCCAATGGCCAAGTTCTGGCCATCAGCTGTGTTTTGTTAGGGTTTTCTCAGTGGGCGGAATAGTTGGTCAGCAGGTGAGAAATATTGTCAAAAGAGCGAAAGCTTTTTCGGAGAGCAAAGAGTTGTTTACAAACAATTGTTCGTTTGTTTTTTGTTGTATCACAGACTCAAATGGAAATTGCGGGAAATTTGAGTGCTCGCAGCGATGAAAAATGGACACAGGCGAAGTCTTATGAGGAAATGCCAGGACCCAACAGTCTTAAAATGCTATCCTACTTTATGCCAGGTGGTAAGTATAAATAATCCATTATTAATTTGTACTAAATATATAGCTTAAAGAGGAAAAAGCAACAGAAAACCGTCAAATTTCTTTGTTAACAGAAATAGAAACAATTTTATCTGAGAATGACTAACCTCTACTTTAACCGATCAAATTATTAAGGCAGAGATTTTCTTATAAGTGCCCTATAATTTTTTAAACCCTGATTTATGCACTTGTATTCTTCTTTTATATAATATTTATCATCATTTTAGGCGCTCTTCGCAACACTAACCTAATACAAATGAACCGCCGGATGAGGGAGATGTACGGAGATATATATCGTATTCCCGGCATGATGGGCAAGCCCAATGTTGTCTTCACCTATAACCCCCGGGACTTTGAGGTGACCTATCGCAACGAGGGAGTCTGGCCCATACGCATAGGTCTGGAGAGCTTCAGTTATTATCGAAAAGTGAAGAGACCCGATGTTTTTGGGGGCATAGGTGGTCTTGTTTCCGAGTGAGAGCTTAGATAAAAACCCTAAAATATTAAGTAACTAAGAAAATATCTTCCAGACAAGGTCAGGCCTGGGCAGACATACGCAACAAGGTGAATCCGGTGCTCATGAAGGTGCAGAATGTCAGACAGAATCTTCCCCAGCTGGAACAGATTGCCAAGGAATTTGTAGACAAGTAAGGGATTATCTTGACTGTTCAAGTATCCTAATAACATAATTTTCTGTTAGGTTAGAGACCCAAAGAAATCCTGAGAAAAATACCCTCCAGGGCAACTTTCACGAGGAGCTCAAGAACTGGGCCTTCGAATCCATTAGTTTTGTGGCTCTCAATACGAGAATGGGTCTCCTGAGTGATCAGCCAGATCCAAATGCCGCTCGGTTGGCCAAACACATGGGCGAATTCTTCAACTATAGCTTCAAGTACGATGTACAGCCCTCGATCTGGCCTTTTTTCAAGACGCCTGGCTTTAAGAAGTTTCTCAAAACCTACGACAATATCACTGGGATAACCACCAACTATATAGAGACTGCCATGAAGCGTTTTGAGGTCCAGGAGGATCGCAAGACCAAATGTGTCTTGGAACAGCTTTTGGAGCTCAACAAACAGGTGGCTGTGGTTATGGTGATGGACATGTTAATGGCTGGCATTGATACGGTATGGATTTACGAGATTCTGGATTTATTTTACCCTTTTTAAGATATTTTGAGCTCTTCTTCTAGACTTCTTCTGCCTGTCTGACCATCCTCTATCACCTGGCTAACAATCCCTCCAAGCAAGACCAACTGCGTCGGGAGATACTTCGTATACTGCCCGAGCCAAAGGGTTCCCTGACCGAGGAGAACACGAAAAACATGCCCTATCTGAGGGCCTGTATCAAGGAGGGCCTGCGCATTACCTCCATAACACCTGGAAACTTCCGGATTACCACAAAGGATCTGGTGCTCTCGGGTTATCAGGTACCCGCTGGCACTGGTGTCCTCATGGGCGTCCTGGAGCTCTCCAACAGCGACGAGTATTTTGCCCAGAGCGCCGACTTTGTGCCTGAGCGCTGGCTGAAGTCTTCGTCAGCTCTTGACGGTGTCCAGGCCTGTCCGGAGGCGCGATCCCGCAATCCCTTCGTGTACTTGCCCTTCGGCTTTGGTCCTCGCACCTGCATTGGCAAGAGGATAGCGGAGCTGGAGATCGAAACTCTATTGGTGCGACTTTTGCGGAGCTACAAGGTCAGCTGGCTGCCAGAGACTCCCATGCAGTACGAGAGCACCATTATCCTGTCGCCTTGCGGGGACATTCGATTTAAGCTGGAGCCTGTGGATCAATCAGTGTGATTAATGTGATATATTCAAGTAGAGACATCCTTTTAGGTTCAGAGATTTACTCGCAATATTCACTAACAATATGGGAATGTAAAACTGTAGAAAAAGCTATCTAATTGGAGGAAAAATCAGGCATTCTGGCTATGGATAAATGTGTGTGTCCAAGCTCTAGCGTCGATTGCGTCCGCGGAAGCGTTGGTGGGAATGATTGCGCTGCTGCTGCTGCTGGTTCTGATGGTTCTGTGGCTTCTGGGTTTGCGGATGTACAGGTTTCTCGGTCTCCGGCTGGACTGGGAGTTCCTCTGGCTGGATCTCTGGGACAGTGGAGTTATTAGCCGGTTCAGTGGGTGCTGCCGCTGTGGGCGTGGAGTGGGCTGAAGGGCAAAGGTATGTCAGTATGTTGAGAGTGCGTAAGGATAGGGGAAATTAATTACTTGCCCAGGACGGATTTAAGGCTGGCACTCTTGAGCAGAGCCTGGGTTCCTAGGCTAGTATTGAAGCAAGTGGGTGAACCTGTTGGGGAAACGAAAGAAATATATTTTAGATATTTTTTTTTTTACAAATATATAGGCAGCATGCAGGGAGAAACTAGGAGGTGAAGGACACACCGATTGGACTATAGAAAATATCTTCGGAGGAGGTGGCAGGAGTTAGGGTGTCGACTGGGGGATAGTTGGATGGTTGCTGGACAGCCTCTAGGATCGGTTCGGCTTGGGGATCTGGCTGGGCTTGGGACTGCTGGAGCTGCTTCTCCGGGGACTCCACAGTGCTCCCAGTCTGGCTACTTCCGCTGGTGCTGCAACTATCGTCTTCTTCCTCGTCGTCGTCATCTGATTCATTGTTTTCGGTTGTGCTTTGGTTGGGAAGTTCGGATGGGGATTCGGGAAAAGATTTGGTTTCGGGTTCAGGTTCAGGTTCAGTCTTGGGATCAGTGCTGGCTGTTGTGTTTGAACACATGCACGGAGTAACAGAAACAGAGACAGAATACTGACGTTAAAATGTTAATGGGGACCACACGGGGCGATTCTCGCGGGAGTTACCTGCAGCCGCCGTGCTGTTGTACGTCTTGGTGTTCATCATGGCCGCACTGATGTGCCCCGGCGAGGACTTCTCCGGATCCTCCAGCTTCACCTTCAGCGCTGCGGCTCCTGTCACAGAGAGAGATTCGAGGTCAGGGCAACACGGGCAACGGCAACGGGTAACGAGGACGGATTGGAATGAATGGTCTACGATAGCTTTTATGTTGGTTTTGTATTGTATTTCATGACAACGTTTCAAGTTCAGTTTCATCTACGCTTAAATCGATATTCGATACTTGGAGTTAACCTAGACTTAGGGGGCTATGTGCACGAGAGTCTTAATAATGTTCAAGTTCAATGTCCATTACCAACTTCTGCCGCCGACACCTGCTCCGTGTGCTTGTCCCCATTGCTGGCGGATGTAGTTAGATGCGCCTTTCCCTTAGCCTTATCCTTCTCCATATCGTTTTCCTTCTCGGCGGCCTTGTAAACTCCATTTTCCACGGGCTTTGGCTTGGCCTGAGGACAACTCATAATTAAAAAGGGTCTTGGATTAGGTCCTTGGTCAAAACCTACCTGGCCGAACACCTCCTCCGCCTCGCCGCTGCTGCTCTCGTCGCTCGACTCTTCGCTGCTCTCGGAGCTGCTGCCGCTGGTGTCCTCCTCCTCGGGGTTGGGCACAAAGTCAGAGTCATCCTCGGAGTTCTCGTTGGCATATTTGGCCAGCATCTGGTCGATGGTCAGGTTGTGATCGGCATCGGCATTGCAGTCCTCCTCTCGGGGACGCTTCATCACAGCAGGAATGGTTTGCGTGGTCTGTGGGAACTCAAGTTCTTTTATAGATTCCCCTCTAAACGGTTGTATCTGGCAGACTCACCTGCTCTGTGTTGCGCACGGCAAAGAGTCGGCCGGAGTTGGCCCTCTGCACTCCAGGTCGGCACATGGCCTTGGACACCCACTCGGTGAGTTTGTGGGTCAGACCGCGGCCACTGGCACTGCTACTGCCGTAGGAGACCTCCTGCTGGCGCTGCCGCATCACCTTCAGTCCATGGACCCGGATGGCTCTTAGCTTGCGACGCCTGGTCTGGATGAAGTAGACCATGTCCGAGGGGGAGATGGGTCCGTTACCGATCATCAGGGCGCCCACCGACAACCAAATGCGAGTCAGACGCAGCAGGACAATGAGCATGAGAAAGGGACCCCAAGGCAAGGGTCGGGCCAAGGGGGTAGCTGCTTTCTCTACAGGAGGGGATCACAGAAAAATACAGGATACGGCTTAAGAGGGGAGAGAGAAGCACTCACCCTGCGGCAGACTCCACTTGGCCGTGTCCTCGATCATCACCAGCGCTCGGTCAGCACGCTCGATCACAAACTGCCCCATCCGCGTGCTCGCAAAGCGCTCCGCCTGCTCCCGAACCCGGTCGTAGAAGCTGCGCGACTTCTGCAGTTCGCTGACTTCATCCTCATCGATATGGTCGTGCTGGCGCTGATCTTTGGCTCCCGTTCCCGTTCCTGTCGCTGTTCCCGTCTCTTGAGCCATCGTTTTGCTGATTAAAATAATTGCATTTTATTGGTTTTTAATTCGAAGAGATAGAGTCGGGAAATGAGAGTGTAAGTAAGCCTTTGTCTAGGAGAGCTGGGAGTTCTGGAGATCTTCCTGAGGTCGGTTTTATTATTAAAGTTTAATTTCTGGGACTGCTGAGTTAGTTATATTACCTTAATTAAGGTTTATTTATCAATAAACTTTCTAATTAAGCTATGACATATTTTTTGCAATTTCTTTCTTTTTCGAGATATTCACTCCGAGTTGGTGAAGATCTATGTTCATTCCTGAGATAAGAACATTATCAGAATATTATACAATAATATTAAAATCATTAAAGCTTCTTCTATGAAATTAGAAATTATTTTAATTTTAAAATCCCCCTTTACTTCGCCATATAATCCCCTTAATGGGGATTTAATTTGTCGTAAAGGTAATTCAGGCTACTCGGGATTGCCGCGTGATTACCGGCTGGAATACTTGTGAAGAATACTTATAGAGAACCCAATTCCGAGACAAAATCCGCGATTAATAGAGAGTAAGGTAGGTAATGCCGTATTAATAAACCTGACTCGGCGAGGTCGTCTGCCGGAGCAACCGAAAGTGGATCCGCTTATCGGCGCCAATCGGCAGGCACTTCGCACTTCGTTTTTGGCTTTTTCGGATTTGAGGTCGTCTGGCAAAACTTATATTATATATGCATATAGTTAATGCCTTCCGCCGGACCAGTGACTAACAGGCGGAAAAATTAACAACAAATCAAACGAAGTATTATAAAATTAGACGATCTGAACTTTGTTCGATTCCGGACGGAGGAATAGTTCCACGCCGCCGGCTATCGCCGATTGTGATGAATCTCCGTCTCGGAATCGGCTTGGTGAGGGTGAGGTTATTAGTTAGGTTACTTTAGAGATTGGCGAGATGCTTAGCTTATATTCCCTATCAGGGATGATCCCAAATAAAGCCCCTCTTTCTCCCGCTCTTCCTTGTCGTTATTTCTTTTTCTTTTTTTTCGTTTGCTTCCCATAAATTAAATTGTATATTATTGTTGATAGCTTCCATTCCGATTCCATTCTTATTTCTTCAATGCTATATATTTAATATAATATAAAGTTACACAAGCACTCGCACTCGCACTCGCATTCGATTTATTTGATATTTATAGCCGCTTATTGCATCGCCCAGAAAATACGCCAATTCTCAATTAAATAACAAAAATAATAAAATTATCAAAAAATTTGTTCGCGGGATCAAAGTGTATCTCCATAAAATGCAAACACAGAGCACGCAGCGGGAGCCCTCCGTTCGTACCGAAACCACGATGGTCAGTGTAGCGAGAAATGGAAATGCAGAAGTTTTTGCGACGAGTGAAAGAGGCAAGGCAAAGGCGATGAGAGCAGGAAAGGAGGAGGCTAGACGAGCTGGAGAAAGGGAGAGCCCGAGAGCAGGAGAAGGAGGAGTGTAAAGTGCAAGGCCTGATGATAACGGTAGTTTCGCTGTCCTGCAATGGCGCTCGAGCAGAGGCAGCGCACAAAGCGCAGACACCGACTAAAGCTTGCCCACTTACCGGTCTTTTTTCTCTGCTTGCTTTCCTTTTTACAGCGACTTTTGTAGAGTTACTTTTTTTAATATTCGAAACCTTTGGAGCCCGCCGCCAGTCTCAATATTTTTTCGGATAAAACTTAAAAAGTGGAGAAAGGGAAGATATCACTTTACTGCAAGCACTTTTCCTAAATCCGCTTATGGTTTCTGGACCAACGATCTCTGTGTGGACCCAAGCTTCCGGCAGCACAATTTCCGACGAACTGACCAACGGTTTCGGTTTTCTGAGTTCTCGAACCCCGAGGAATCGGCCGGGCCTCGGCAGGGCTTCGGTCGAGCTTCGATCGTGTCATCTGTCAGAAGCTTCGGAACTCTCTTTCTCTTTTTAGGAATTCTCTCCAGCCCAGCCTCTCTTTTGTTTAAATTTTTTTCCGAGTCTCTAATGGTATGTTCGAGAGATTGTCTAGATTATCCGTGGAATCTTTGCTTTTTGGCCTTCATAAAACCTAAAATATGGTATATGACCTTTTTTTATGTTAAATCAAAGCTTAACAACATCACAACTAAGCCAAAAATGCACTAATTTTAAATGGGAAAGACTTTTAGTGGAAGTTTTTAATAGGTTAACATATCTGCATATACAGTTTAAAATATTAATAATATGACATTTTGTCGAATTTTTTACAATTTTAATGAAAATTTTCAAAAAATTTTTTAACATTTTTTTTCTTTTGGATATAGCTAAATCGATTCGGCTGTTGATGCTGATGAAGAATATATACGATTTATTGGCTCGGAAATGACTCCTTCACAGTGTTCTATGCTTCTGACTGATATTATAATACCCCGAAAGGAGTATTAAAATTTAAATATTTATCCCCCATCACTTTGGGCAAAAAATAAAATAACTAAGCTAAAAATACATTAGTGGTTTTTTTTTTTAATTAATAGCTTTTGTTATACACAGTTCAATCTGTATAAATAATAAACTATAACAATAAACATATTATTAATGTATACAACTTCATGATAAACAGTACTGACTGACATAATAAATTATAAGTTTTCCAATTTGCAAAAATAATATAAATATTAAAATTGCCGCCAAACTAGGTACTTTCGAACCACGGTTAATCCCCTTTACTCCTTTTTTTCCTAGCTCATTTAAAGTGTCCTTCAAAAGCTCCGAAGCCTACTTTTGAGATCTTACGCAAAGCCAAGGCCCGGTAATTAGGTTGCGCGAAAGGGAAGCTAACTTGGCCCACCGAGAGACCAAAAACAATGGCAGACAATTGGCTATAAATAAAAGATCAGCGAATTAATGCTTGTCTTTATTTGTTTTAAAGCCCGTCGAAACCGCGAGCAAAGTCACCAATGGCAATCAATGTTTACCTGGCTTGTTTATCCCAGTTTCGAGGGCCCTTCGTCCCTTCGACCGAGCGACACTCGACCGAATTCCACTCAATTTTTGAATAGAGCGAGCAGGAAAGCTCTTCCGCGGGAGCCCTGCGAGTGCGGAAAAGCTCTCGGCGAGCGTTCAGTTGCGCGAAAACTCTCCACGGCAGCGGACGCACCCACGGAGCCGGAGCGTTGTCCCATCTCGCTCACTCGAACGCCGCCGCGCGTTTTGCCCTGCGAAGTTCGACGCTCACACCTCCGGCCCCGCCATTCATCTCGCGTGTGTGTAGAGTGTGTGTGCCCCTCAAAGAAGGAAAAAATAATAGTAATAGAAATCGGGGGAAACGGGAAAAGGTTTAACCCTGTGCAGTGTGTTGTGAAAATTATTTGGCCTAATGCAGGAGCCAAGCAGCGCCTAGGAAAATCCACAGCAGCGGCGGCGGCCGCAGCAGCAGGAAAACTAGGAAACTCGGAAAGGCGCGGAGGATGTAGTCGCGAAATTTGAATGCACTTGTCTTGGTGACCTCACACACACGCCCCGCACACCCCCCGCACGCCCACTCGGAGAGCCCGTCAGGATGTGTGAGTGTTGTTTGGCTCCCACGATTCGCCATTGATAAGCCACGAGTAGAAAATTCCTACCTGTAACAGCTGCCTTCCCCTTCGCTCCTCCCTCCCTTTATTTTGTTTTTTAAATATATATTTTCCAGGCGGCAGGCAGCACGTAATCCGCAGTCCCTTATCCTTAAAGGGTCGTCCCGGCTCCACTCCCTTTGATGCTGCGGCTGAGCCGTGTTTTTTAGCTGAAGAGCCTGCTATTTTTATGCGGGCCGAGTGCGGGCTCTGGCTAAATTAGTTTGCGCATAAATTTTTGCCACAGTAAATTGGGGCGGAGGATTGAGCAATTTGTGACCGAAAACGCACGGAGCTGGCTTTTCAAAAATAAATGAGCTATAATCAGACCAAATGGTAGATATTGCCTTAATATATCTATGGGATGTTTTTTAATAACACCTGTTTAAATATTGGATTCGGAAGCCAGGGAAAGGTTCTGTTTATTTTATCAAGTTTTGTTTACTTTTCTTGTATTGTGGAGAATTATTGGAGCGGCAAGAGAGATAACAACAATCAATTATTTATTTAACAGCTGAACTATTCTTTTCTGTATGTGGTAACTAACAAAACCAAAGAATTTTTGTGTTTTTCTGTTATTGATATTTCTTTTTATTTATTTTGTATCATTGCAGTCCTTTACACAATCTTCATTAAGAAAACCTGATGTTTGTTAGTTCAGTGTAATTACTGCGTTTCTTAAGAAGAGAAATGAGATTGCAGTAATCTTACAGTAATCAATGGGAAATTGTATAAATTATATTGGTATTGTTTGTATATTTTTAATGTATTTTGATAAACATTCATTATTCATAATTCTTTTTTGATTAATATTTATTGATCATTAAAAGCTAAATGCTTTGCTGCTAAATTGCCTTATTAAATTATATTATTTATACACAATTATTAGATTTTTCCTAATATTTGTATAATATTTCAGAATTTAATTAATTTTGCATTGTTAAAAATGAAAAAAAATATATATAAATAATAATATGCCCCAAATAAATGCTAAAATCATTAACTTTCCTTAACTAAAGCTCCCAAATATAATTTCTTAAGTTGGTAGTTCCCAGATTTTAAGCCCAAAATGATACCCTTTTCCTGACGCTGCTCACACAAACTTCTAGATCCCACCTCGCCTTGATTTTGGCGCCATGTCAGCAAGGGGTTAGGACCGATAACCCGACGACCGACGACCCCCCTGGTGACCATCCCCACGCACAGGTTCCGCTGCGGATACTCCGCCGATGCTCCGCTTGCTATTTTCGCGCGGCCATTGCTGCGGCTTATTGGCCCAAGTTGTGGCCGTTCGTCATGGCCGTTATGGCGTCTTTGCATGCCGCTGCGCTTCCGGCCAAGCACATACTTACACTCTCTGTGGCGTCTCGTTGAATAATAAAGCACGCAATTGGCAATATACATGGCCAAATTCGAAATGAATGGCCGACACATGGCCGTCCTATGCGGTTCTGTTCGGTTTTCTGTATTCTGTCTAGATGTCGCGTGCTCTTCGCCTGATATAGTTTTTAATTATCGCCCGGCGCTCATTTTCCGCTCTGTCTCTTGGCCAGCCCTCTCTGTCATTGAGTTGTCCCTGTTTATGCGGCCATTTGACAAATCAACATCTCTTGGCGGCGGGAAATAGGGATGAAAAGCTGATACAAAGGCGAGGAAAATTGTCGCCACAGTTGGTGGTGGCGGCGGCCTCGAGGTGTCTGCCCTTTTCATCTTGGCTTTTCTCGCTCTTCCCGCTGTGTAGGGACCCTATCGAGAGTGCTCTGTGTTCCTTGATTGAAATTGCAGCCGCCATCTGCAAATTGCCGAACATGAAATTGTACAATTGAACATAAATTGAATGTTGAAATTGGCTCAGATGCAGCTGGGAAATGGAGTCAGAGTCAGACGGTGTTGGGTTTCAAAAGCTTCGTTTGTTCTGGCCAAGTTCTTCTCACATATCAAGGAGAAGAGTGGCAGGAGACAAATGCCAGGAGACAAGTGGCAGGAGAAAAGAAAGCATTTCCCCCATGCAGTGACAAGTTTCCATCACTTTTGCAATGCTTGTTTATTTGAGACTGAGAAAAACAGCTGCCTTTTGTTGTGGAAATTCGTTAAATTTAATTTTTGGGGATTTAAAAAATGTATAATTATCTATGAAATATATATTTCTTATCAAATATATTGAATATTTTAAGGGGATTTGTTTATTGTACTAATAATTAATTGAAATTAAATCTATAACTACTTTGCTTATTGTTTTCTGTAATATATATGGTATCAGATCATTAATCGTTAATGTATTTAATTCCCTCAACAATGAATTGTTGTGTTAATATTCACCTATAACCTGTCATTAGATAGATATGACCATTGACACATTAAATCAAATAATATGTTTATCCTATCAAAGTGATAACAATCTTTATTACAAAGCCTACGAAACGTTAATGGGGCTATAGTCTGGTTGCAAACACCTATTTTCGGAGCAACTTTTTCCTCTGTGAGTCTCGCTTCGCTTTTGTAGCTCTTGTTTTTCCCGGCAAATTGTAATTACTTGGCTCCGAAATGGCTGGCCCCACAAAGGTAACCCAGTTAATTAAAATGAAAGCTTCGGGCCAGCGCGTATTGCGGCTCCCTTATTGCCCCCCATTATCATGCGGATTCCTTCCCTGGGGCGGGCACACAAACACTGTGACAAACATACGCACATGGCACATCGCACGTCGCACATCGCACATCGTATGCTGCAGGTTGGACATTGGGTGGTCCGTGGGTAATCCCTGCTTTTAGAGCCTCTCAAATATAAGCCAGGCCATCAGGCAAGCTGTCCTGATCCCGTTTAATTTCATCATTATCCTGGCAGTTAATTAAGCAGCTGTCCAGCCCAGATCCCCAGGATCTGCTGCATTTATGAGCTGCCTAACGAGATGTCCATCAACACGGGGCTCACGCGGCGTATGCGTAATATACAGCCTTCCGAGCTCCCATGCAATCGTCATGCATTTCTAAGAGTTTGGGCCTCAAATAAGGACAAAATCCGCATAAATAAGCCATGCATAATTCAGGACTTTCAGCCGTAAAAAAACAACTAAATCGTCAGCTGGGGGGGCCTGCGGTGACCAAGGAAATATTGTATGTAAAAGGAGAAATTCCATGAATAATTCAGAGTCAAGCAGATTGAGGGAAAATCATTTATCCAAGAGCCGCAGCAGACTGGAGTGCTGCAGCATTTGTCGATGGGGAAAATGCAAATCATAAAACTTGAGGAATTTCCCATCGCAATTTTGAGTAGATCAAGGCAGATGTTTCATTCTGCCAAAAACATTCCCATTAAATGTGCTAATTATGAGGCATATCTGCGCCATATGGCCTAGAACAAAGCCAGACGTTTGTCTGCCGTTAATATTCGAGAATCCAATAAAAGGCTCTCATTCATTCCTGGAACCAGGCGAGGGTGGCTCCCACCTGGCAGTGCTCTCTATCCAGAACCTAACCACACCAAGCCGAGCCACGACAACCGATTAAACTTCAGGCCTCTGATAAGCTCAGTTTCGGTTCGTTGCGTGTTCGGTAAACATGATAATCAGAGCCACAACAAACCGCGGCACAGTGGGGCTCCGCTAAGTGCAACGAACTGGGGGGAAACGGCGGAATACGGCGTCGCCAATTTCGCATGAATGGGTCCAGGCCGTGACGTCATTCCCCACTACTATGCATAGCTATGTATATATGTATATATATAGTATGTATGTATTTATATGGCCAATAAGCCAAAGGGCAGAAAAGGACTTGAACAAGACGCCAACCAAAGGGGGAATAAAAAGCGGGGCAAAGGGCATGTGTTGTAAAATAAACTTTCCCTACACTTTGAGGAAATATCAACGAATGTATTCTAGAAAAATATATGAAACATTTTATAATAGGTTTCTGGAAATTCATGAGAAATTACTGATGAATTGAAATTCCACCCAAAATGCAATCAGTATAAATTTATTATATCATTTTCGTTCAGTTAAAGCCAACCACAATCTCTAAATAAATATTATTATGTGTAGAAATATATATATATAAATTCATATTCAATATTTTCTTCCTCTGCACTGTCACAAAAATAGAATCGCGCAAATGTCAGCAAAAAGTCAACAGGTGAGCGCGGCGAAGGAGCAAAAGGGACAGGTGTGCCGAGCTGGCGAAAAACAGAGACAGAGCCATTAGTAGTGCCATATGACACTTGCTGACCCACGTCTAAATAATTGATGGCTGACCTCGAGCTTGATTTATTGACCAAAGCTGTGATACACGAGTCCGTCGGGGGTCTCTCCCTTTGGCCATGTCAAATCCATAATTGATGCCTGATGTTGCCTGCATATTGCCCGATTACGCGAACCCATTTCCGATATGGAGGCCAGCATGATACGGCCAGGCCGAAAGAACAAGGACCAAATAAAAACATTAATGACGCTGCGTTTATGAACCCGAAAGGATATACGCGTATATATTTATTCCCTCTGACGATTTCATTACTTGATCCATAAAAACCTCGATACGCCCGGTAAAACATTCACTTTTTTACGCACACTGAAAGCATGTGCCATCCGATGTGATCATTAAGGGGCGGCAGGGCATTGTTAATGGTATCAAACGAGTGCTGCCCACACGGCGTATGCGCGATAATTTCGTGGCATTAAGTTTTCACCCAAGGCTAACTTTTGTGAGGAACGAAACTAAGTGAAAACTTGAAGAACTTGGCTGATGGCAAGACTTAACCTTGGCTCAGGTTGCCAGAAAATTAACTGAGTAACAACCAGCTTAGAGCTGACTTTAACTTGAAGAAATACTGCCCAAAAGTATGCCACACTCTTAAAGCCATGACACACACTGGAGTCCCCACTATTAGAGCCAGCTGAATAGCGTAAACAAACCACAAGCCACACGAAAGGCTACCGACATATGTGAAGTGTTTGTGGACAAAGTGCTCTCCCGGGATCAATTTAATCCTGGAATTACTCGAGGTGCGATCCTAGCCACGCCACGCCAAACTGCACTGACTTGCATTAAATTAATTAAAATTATATGCAAAGCCATTCGAGGGTTGCACAAGAGGCAGGCAAAACTACTGTTATTACAGCACCGATGTCCTTGCCATAAACCTCCCGAGGATTGTCTCTGTCCCGCTCACTGAACTGCCATTTCATTCATTAAAATAAAAGTAAAGTGGACGCAAAAAGTCCGAGGAAAGCGGAAAAGTAAAGCTCTTTTTTATTCCGAGGGTGCGTAAAGCTTTGGCAAGCGGCTCACATTCACATTTGCATTTTATGACGCCATCGCCGGGATGCTTTTCCAATTTGCGCGGCATAAAACCAGCTGCAGCCCTCAGCATCGCAGGACACTGGGTGGCATAAATAATGCAAGCGAGGGTAAGGCCACCCACAAAAACCCACCGAGAGCAACCCGAAGAACCCCCAAAAACCCCCTCAAACTCAATGCCACAATCCATGTTACGTTAACAATAACAAATGCCAGAAAGGAGAGCAAATGTTACGGCTTTTGTTGTTGTTCTTCTTGTTGTCGTTGTTGTGGATTGCGGGTGTTTTTCTCCGGGGGCTGGGGGATGAAACCATAACAGCAGACAGCGAATCCGTTGCCGAAGCAGTCTTCTAGGGGCACTGCCAGCGTGCAGGTCGCCAAGCTCCGCGCTCGGAACAAAATTGTGCCAGGGAAAGGAGCAAATAATAATTGTGCAAAAAATCCAAATAGTGCCAAAAATCCAAACTTGAACCTCCTAAATCCTTTTAGTTTTATTTATTTATTTACTTCAATTCATCTCCCGCGCGAGTGTTGTGGCCATGTCATGCAACCGCTGCATCCCAAGTCCTCAAAATTCTCAAAGAAAGCCGCGAAGCAGCCGCACGCATTTGCGCTGTGCCACAGGATTAATAAAATATTCCCAGCCACAGGTAAGGGCCAGGTCCAGGTCCCAGCAGTATCAGATTAAGTCCAGGTTAAGGCTACAGAGAGAGAGAAAGGAGAGAAAACTCCACCATTTATTATGTATATTGCTTGGTATAATCCATTTGGCTGTCACTTTCAAGAGATAAATGTGTGTGGGAAAAGCGGAAAAACAGGAAAACAATGTGCCAAAAAGTGCGGAAATTAAGATTTGAGATAAACAATGAAAAGTGGTAAATAACGAATATACTAGCAAAGGTCAAAGTGCAAACTATCTTTAATAAATAAATAAAGAAGTTAAACAGACCGATACAATTTTATTTTAACTAGTAAAACAAACCCCTAGAATATTATTCTTAACTAAATTTCAACCAAAATGTTTTCTAAACTTAAATAGCTAAAAATTCACGAATTTATAGTTCTTTTTGGCATTAAATTAAAGTGCAATAGCTTAAAAGCTATCTAATCTGCACTTTAACTAAGCCCAAGTGACATACATTTAAGTGTGCTAAATTGTGCTTACAAAGCTGTGGCATAACTCATAAAAAACCACAACCCAGTGCTTATGTACTTAAAAGAACGCAGTAAATTATACAAAATTTAAAAGTACCATTTGGTCAGACGTTTATAGGGAGCAGAGAGCATTTATTTTCCTCTACTTTCTGATGACCGCATCGACAAATGGCACGAATCATTCCACTTTCTTGTGGCTCTGTGTAATTTTCATAATTAAGACAGTCGCGGAAAAAGAACAAGGTAATGTCATGGGTGGCAATTGGGTGGGTGGAAAAGCGCTTAAAATTTTAGAGTCGCAGATAGGCACATATTTTTGACGGTCAATGGGGGTATATCAAGTGTCAATGTTCCAAGTTTTGAAGTGTTAAAGTAAGTTATATGATGTTTAAAAGATAAGAAGGTATTAAAATATAATATTTGCAGAATTTACAGCTTACAAATTTCAAATACAATTTAATTCCGAAGTAATTAGTTAAGAACTTCTTTTTGTAAGGTCATTCAAGCTTTAAGGATTTATTTATATATTTTATATCTACTCACAAAATAAATGCCTGCAGTTCCTCCCTTCGTACTTGCCACTTTTTCGCATTTTCCTCCACGTTTTCCTTGCTCCAAAAATACCTTTTATTTGGCTTATCAATTGGTGGCTAGATTTTTTTGTTAAATCGATTCCATTGGCAGCGTGCGTGCCGGCTGAAATAACACTTAACCTCTGGCACTTTCCACCTTCTCGCCCCACTAGCACGCATCCACTACGTTGACCAGGTGGAGCAGGAGGAGGAGGCGGATCACCACCACCAGCAGCAGCAGCCCGGCAGCAGTTCCACCGTCAGCGGGAGCACTCCCCCGCTCCGGATCTCGCCCCACGGATCCCCCCAACAGCGCCTGGGCAAACATCTCAGCAAATCCGCCTCGGAGTTGAATGGTCACGACTGCCACCACAGCGAATCGCCGCACATATCACCCAAGCGGGCCAAGAGTGCCGTGGCACAGCCCTTGTCCGGGGGCGGAGACAGAGGCGGAGGCGTGGCCGGCGGCGTGGGAGTGCTGCAGAAGACCCACGGCTTCTTCAACAATCTGCGGCACCGCTGGAGTCGCGCCAAGAGCAAAGATCGCCTGGGACGCAAGTCGCCCAGCGACTTCCTCGAGGAGAGCACGGACTATGCCGCCGACTACAGCTCGGAGAGCAGTTCCGTGACGCAGAGTCCGCGACATCGAAGCACCACCATCGGAGGCTCGCCGCTGGCCAGGGAGTTCCGGGCCACGGCCAAGATGGCTCAGGTTATCCAGCGCTTCGGCGGCTCCATGGAGGGTCGGATCGATGAGCATCCCGAGAATGGTGGCCCCGGCGGGTGTCCTGCCTCGCCGGAGTTGACCACACAGCAGCAGCTGGAGGCCCTGCAGGTGGGTTTTGATCTCTTCTTTCTTTTTTGCTTATTCCGCTTGGCTTTTCGTTTCACTAATTGGCTTTCTTGTTTTATTCGCATTTTGTTTTTAATCACTAATTCAAATCTGTTGAAACATCTCAACAAATGTCCGGTTTTTGGCTTTTTTTTCTACGACCGCTGTGCTGCACAACTCTCAACTAACTGATAATCGAAAAAATCTGAAAAAATGCAATCTGCAATCTGCAATCTGCAATCTTGAATCTGCAATCTGATCAGGCCGACGAGCTGCGTCGCAAGCGCGAAGCCCAATTACGTCAATTCGTCTTCTTTCAGCTGCGGGTCCATCTCAAGTCCGGCAGCGATCTGGTGGCCATGGACAAGAATGGTGAGCACAAGGCCTTAAACCCTTAGAATATCCTTCCTCCAATCCCAAAAGTGCTGTCAACTAGCCTTTCGACTGAAGAGAAATGTGGTAAACTTTTATAATTTAAAATTGGTCACTTTTTCCAAGGATATACTTTAAAGAACCCTTTCTAGTCAGTTAGAAGAACCTCAAGTTGGCAGCACTGCCAAGGAAAACCACACAGTTTCCCCTCCCATTTTCCGCCATCTCATTTTCCACCCCACACAAACCCCCCTTTTGTGCTTAATCAAGCACTTACCACAATGCTCGGGCACTGCAGCGAGAAAATTGTTCTTTGTCTTTCGTCCTCTGTGCCGCAGGACTCAGTGATCCTTATGTCAAGTTCAAGGTCGGAGGCCGCCTCCTCCACAAGTCGCGCACCATCCACAGGGACCTGAATCCGGTGTGGGACGAGGTCTTCATCGTGCCCATCGAGGACCCCTTCCAGCCGATTATTGTCAAGGTGAGTTCCGGGAGAGGGAAAGTGAAAGTTAGGGGGGAGTGCAGCGGCAGGTGCTCCAGAAAAAGTTTGCTCTACACTAAGAAAATGAAATGAAGTTAAAATGGGCCTACAATTTGGTAATTTTATTATTTTTTTTACTCTAAATTTGAGTTGGGAATATTTAAGAATATTTATTTATTTGTAACATGATAAGAAACGTTGAAAAGAACTGCGATAATACAAAATTCTTGTGGTTTTTCAGGGATTATCATAATAGTTTTTATTATTATAGGTTTTGCTGTGGTCTCCATAAATAGTTGGGGTTCCATAAATAGTTTCCCTAGATTATATAGAGCCGATAAGTGGTAGACTTTTTTTTAGCTCCCATGGTAGCGTGGCCGAGCGGTCTAAGGCGCTGGTTTAAGGCACCAGTCTCCTCGGAGGCG
>JAEIHY010017139.1:0-10268 GCA_018904565.1 Drosophila tsacasi | reverse complement strand
GACACTGATTTCTCTCTGTCCCACCACTTCAACTTATTCAACTTATACCACTATTTACATAAATAGTTTGTGAACGAAATATGGAATATAATAAACATAAAAAATAACAAGAAAAAAATTAAAAAAAAAATATATATATAAAAAAATTAAATAATAAAAAAAAAAAAAAATACGCCGTCTTGAATTTTCAAAATCTGTTATCAGATTCGGAATCAGAGACCCCAAAAACCTATAATCCGACCATATTGGTTTTAAAAAAGCTACGTAAATAATGTATGCCGGTAACGGTTAAGGGGTAATGTTATGTAATAAATCACATTCAGAGTGGGCTCAGATATGGGTATTTGATTATTGCTTTAATAATTTTTGTTATGAGTTTTGCTATTAATAATAGAAATTAATTGAAATATTAAGTTGCAAACATAATTTTTAATAATTCGAGCAAATGTAAAATAATAAGGTAAAGCCTAGTATCCACACAGAACAAAACTGTTGCAAAGCGGTAAGAGAGAGCGAGAGGCAAATAGTTTGCAACAGCTTGTCACCTAGGTCTGTTTCAAACAGCTGTATCCAGTTCAGGTTCGAAAATACTAGAAAGTGGCATGGCGTTACCTGATTATTTAAGGGGGCGCACGTTTAGTATTTCCATAACGCGTTGCGAAAAAGAATACAAATTTTAATAAAACTGGCTATCACCGATGTTTGCATCTTGCTCTGCCCTTCACATATTTCAAAGTATGGATCCCGCCATGAACAATATTGCGTGAAAAAAGAGCAAACATTGCCCTAATTGATTTGATAGAGGCAAATACAATATTTTGGGAATAGGGCAATTACTTTAATTTGATTTAAAAAGTCCTGGGACGATAAAGAAATATTAAAAATAAGGATGCAGTGGACCATCGAAGGTAAAATGGGCCACCTTTGCATAAAGTCATTCAACTGGCACAGGTTATCTAGCTTCTACTACATTAGGTTTAGCCACGATTCCATCATATTTCTCCCTGCACGGGACACAAATCCTACCCTTGCCTAATAGAGCCTGTGTATATACAATCATCCGAGTGCCTAGGACATGTACTGGGAGCGGTCCACGGCAGGCGCAGCCGCCAGAACGGATGCCAATAGCTCAGGGACAATTATTAATCTAGAACAAATCATCAAAAGAAGAACGTGTCTGTTGTTTCAAATATTTCCGGTTGTCAACAAAGTAGGACCACACCATTGGCCCTCAAAAAATGCTGACCAACGGGCAGAAAGAGCGGTCACACTTCAAAAGAATAAACATTTTCACGCTGCGTGACAACTTTTTTAAGTGGATACTAGGTATTTATTGATCTAGTTCAGTGAGCCTGCTGGTATATTTAAACAATCGAGCTGCGGTCATACTGGCCTTGGCTTTAACTCTTATATGTTTTATTAACATTATTAATATTAACTACATTTTGTTACCCATATCCTTGGACATGCAGTCCACTACCTTTTGCCTGGCTGTGATATTCCTCACTGGAGTGGTACAAATAGATGGTAAGTTATATTGAATGCAAGTGCCAACGAGTTCGCTTTCCCGTTGATGTCTTTTGTTTCACTTGCAGGTGTGTGTGTGTGTGTGTGCGCTGCACATGTGTGAGATATGCGTGTGTGTTCTAATTTCATTTTCACCTGTAGGATATTGAATGCGATAAGTGCCTAGGAATTATTTAATCCCTGTTTTTTTATCACCACTGTTTGGGGTTTTTTCACCGAGGAAGAGAAACTATTCCACTTTCAGTTTATCAGTTTAGTGTCAGTTTGAATGAAGCTTAAATCTAAATGTTTAAGCCGAAGAACAACAGACTCTTAAAAAAATAGTAAAACAAAAATACTTACATGTACTTACTGCTGAAGTTTAATTTACTCTGACTTCATTTTATATTACTTAATATCCGACTGGATTGTCTGACTAAAATCGTTTTAATTTTCTTTATTATTACCCCAGTTTCATACGAAAAAGTATTAACTTTATATGCACTTATTTCCTTTAACAAGTAAAATGATTCAACATGTAAAAAATTTACCAAGTTTCGTACAGTTGTTTGGTTTATCAAAAATTCAGACTTAACTGAAAAGTATTACTAAGCTCCCTACTTACATACATACATATGTATGTACATACATACATATATTTAACAGATTTTGTAGCTTTTCTATTTGCAATTATATTGTAACAATGCATTAATATAATTTTAGGGCTTCTGCGCCGTTGTTACCAATGCCGTTCTCGCGGGGAATTGGGCAGCTGCAAGGATCCTTTCACCTTTAACGCCACGGGTGTGGAGA
Source organism: Drosophila tsacasi (assembly GCA_018904565.1). Taxonomy (NCBI): domain Eukaryota; kingdom Metazoa; phylum Arthropoda; class Insecta; order Diptera; family Drosophilidae; genus Drosophila; species Drosophila tsacasi. Next base: position 7,949 of record JAEIHY010017139.1, on the reverse strand, counting down.
ACGAACCGGGACTGTCGGCGATTCCCTGCGCCAGCGGATGGTGTGGCAAGGTGATTGAGGGCGGAGGCACCTACGCCATTGACGACTACGACCTGGCCATTCAGCGAATGTGCGTTCAGCGTGGACCGGATGACAACATGGACCGCTGTGCGGACACCATATACAATTACAAAAAGGTCTATATGTGCTTTTGCCAGGGAGACTTGTGCAACGGGTCGAGTAGACTCTTAACCAGCACCGTCCTGCCCCTACTAGCTCTGCTGTTTCCGCTTATACGAATGCGGATGCGCGACTAGAGTAAATCCTAGCCTGCAATGTATATACATTTTTTTAATACTCATAAAAACGTAATGAAATATTTACCCTTCAATACAACGTGTAGTTTCGTTTTTCTGCTATGATGATTTATCCCATATCTTGGCAATAGCGCTGTGTAAATAAGTATGTGCAATTAAATCAAAATAAATAATTGCGAAAACAATGTTTTGGTTTTCTCGAGACACAAAATGCAACACTACTTAATTAGTGATTATTTTTAAAACTATTATAACATGAAAAATCCTACATTTCTATGTAAAATCTAAAATTTCATTATGCTTAACTTAAATAATTTGCATCCACCCAATTGTCCGTTATTAACATGAAATATTTGTAAGTTTATATTTCATATTCCTATAAAATTCAATAATTCAAGTCGATAATTTATTTCGATGACTTCTAAATGTTTTGCGCCATATTCGAGAGCTGCCAGACTGCTTAAAGTACAGACCAGGGATGCACTCCACCATAAATAGGCAACATAGATAAATAATTGATTAAATTTAAAAACAGGGGAAGCTTACTTCAGAAGCGATCACAAATGGCTTAATAGATATATAATATGAAAAATATAAAGGGAAATAAATTGAATTAATCAAATGTACTATGAGAATTTAAACAAATATATTAAGAAATTATTGAAAGCGTTTAGCTTCTTTGAGAAATAATGTAATCAAACTTTTTGGATAAAACTCCTCAGCCTGTTCTATCAGCTGATCCCGTGATCTGTAGCCCTTTAATCCACCATCGCCCGACTTCCTCAAGACTGTCATTATTGCAAAAAGAAGGCTAAAATTACCATTCGATCAAAACAATTTTACTAAACAATTTAATATTACTCTATGCATAAACTTAATTTGTTTCAAAACTATTGGTCGCAAAACTTTATCAAGATTTTCGTTATAAGTTTATTAATTTCGATATCTACGTTATCTACGATGTGTGTCAAGTACACACATTTTCTTATTTCAAAGCAGTAATTTTAGATTTGCTTGGCCTGCTAATAAAATATAACTCCAATACTTAGTTCTTAAAATATGAAGTCCTAATTGAGTCATCCTGAGAAATCTAACAAACTATATTCTCGTGGACTCGCTTAATCACATTTTGTGATTAATTCCATTTTGTAATTCAAATCCAGCAAACCAAATGAAAACTCTCCAGAAAGAAAATATTTTGTATTTATATATTTATTAAATCACTTGCCGTATGCACATTCATTGGCATACTTGAATAAGGGGGTTAAATGAAAAGATATAAAGCACAGGAAGAAAAATAAACGTATTAATTTGCTCCTGCTTTCAAATGCAGACAAAAAAAAAAGTGGCAACGAAATGTAGGCCGGCTTTTCACAAATGCCGTGCCTACCGCTTCTTATTAAATGATGATTAGATGAGGCATTCCTCTAACAACTTGTGGCTTTTAAGATCCAGCAGCCAATACGTAGGATAGGGATATATAAATATATAAAGATCCAATTCTGCTGCTCACTTTCCATCCCGCGATTTATCATTTTGCACCGACAAACACGACGGACAGCGGATGCTTTGGATATGGATCTGGTTGCGACTCTTGGGGTGCTCATGGCATTCAATATGGTAAAATCCCAAGCAAATCTGACAGAACACCACTGGCTCCCTCTCTGGAAAGACACAAGTCGAACGGTTGAGATTAAATAACATTATTGAGACATTTGTTAACAACATTTTCAAAGTTTACGCCAAGAGCTATACTAAAAAGGTGCATAACGTACAAATACAAAAATTTAATAGGCAAGCGCCAAATTTGTGTGCCTACAGATCTAGAGTGTATAAAAAAACACATTTGGCTGAGTGCGTAAGGGAGAACGGCCGGCTCTGCTGCACTCTCTCTGTCTATCTGACTTTTAAACAAAACTTCAAGCGACCCTAGAGCCAGCACAAAATTTGAGTGCAACAAAATCTTATGGCGTTTAAAATCTTGCTAAAATAACGGCTTAGTCTTGGACAGTAATTTGTTCATTGAAGAATATACACATCACTAATTTAAGCAGCGTCCTGTTGTTTTATCACTACATAGACATTCGCTGTAATCCTACAATGTTTGAGCTCATCGCAAACCTTAGAGCGTCATTAAATGTCACTTAAAGTAGGAAAAAGAAGATAATATACTCACCCACTCGACGCTTGCATTCTTTGCATTCGCGGCACTTCCGGCACTTGGAGGCGCTGGCCTCGCCATGCTTGCACGGAATTTCGACGACAGCTTCTGCAACACCAGTTGATCCAGATCTCTTGCGATTGTATGCTCGCTTGGCCTGTAAGCGCTTCTCCTTCGGCGAGAGCAGAAACTCCGGCTTGTCCTTGGCCTTTTTGTGGCCGCGGACACCCAACACCAGTGTTTCCATGGCATTCAACTGCTGACCATAGTGAAAATCCACACCGCTAGCATTCTGGACTGTGCGACGCTTGCGCTTCGAGTGACGTTGATTGAGTTTCTTGACCACCTCCGGCGTATAGAGTCCAAAGATCCCAAGGAACGACTCCTGGCCGTATTGCGCCGGAAGGATGCGGGTTTCACGTGGTTCATCGCGCCACTGGGCAGCGGATGCAAACAGTCTTTTCTGCTCCTGCTGCAGTTCGGCGCTCGAATCGTCAGAGCTACCAGATGTTGAGCCCGCTGGCTGGAGTTGGGAACTCAATTGCGGATTGGGCGACGATTTTCTGCCTATGTTGCGGTTCTTATGGATCTTCAACGGCACCTGGACGGCCATGTGTGGCGTCGACTTCTTGGTAAAGGCACTCGATTGCGCCTGTGGTGGAGGAGCAGTAGAATTTTTTGTAATCTTCGGTGGAGCAGTTGGCAGAGGAGGAGACGACGGATTCCTGGTATCCTTGCTGATTTTGTTTAAGCGACTAATTTCTAGACTACTTAGCTCCATGACCTCATCGTCACAGAATGAGCGAGGCTGCTGCTTAGTCTTTCGGGCTCTCTTCAAGGCATAGTGAAGGTTCGGGGGCCGCTGGGCCCCGGCGTCGAATGGTGGATTTTTCGACGCCATCACAGTTGGGGTTATGGGAGCCAAAGGCGGCGGTGAACTGCACGAAATGTTCTTCTTCTTGACGGATGTCGATGATTCGACGGCGTCGCTCTTGCTTATAGAAAGTGGATGGCGTGTCGGCTCCATCTTCGGTTGAGACTTGTGCGGAGGAGCCACCTCCTCCACTTTGGGCCTATGAGTCTTCGGGCCCCGAGCCGCGGCTATTTGCTGCCCTCGGCCCAAGACGGGGGGCGCCAGCATCAGAGGAATATTTTCATCCAGTTCGCTAAGCTTCAGCGGCGGCACACCGGCCTCGTCGTCCTGACTGAGCAGAAAGTGCTTTCGGATGAGCATCTCCTCGTTGGCGCGAGTCACCACAGAGTGGGGACTGATATGATAGCTGGTATCGGTGATCAAAGGCACTAGCTGGTTCGAGACAAAATCATTCAGCACTGCCGGAACCCTGGCAATGTTGTTTTCCTCCAGCTTTCGGTGGAATTCATCCAGGTCGTCGTTCAGGCGTAGCATCAGGTACTGGTGCTCGGCGTTGATCTCGTACAGCTCGTCCTCCAGCTCGTCCAAGATGCGGCGCATCTGCACGGGATCCTAAGGGGCGAAATTAACGGTGAGTGTGTGATTTGCACATTAAAGCTTTGCGTAATTAGCGGGGTTAACGGGGAGATCGAAGGTGCTAAAAATGGCTGATTGCTGCCCATTAACCCGCTCATGGTCACTGAAATTGTGGAGTTTCGTCAATATACATTATTAAAACTTCAGTTGGGTGTAAATAAACTATGGTTCGTAATAAATGTATTATTTTAAGTTTAAACCCTGATTTGCTTTTAAATATGGTATATTTTCTATTCTCAGTTCCAGTTTATATACATTTTTTAATATTTCAACATTTTTAAAGTCTACAGCGCGTTAAGCAAGGAAAATGTAAAGGAAACTAAGGATTTGAATTTATTTTCAAATCCAGTTTTTAGGTTAAAATTAACTTAATGATTTCTGGTTTCCAAATTATTTTATAGCAACTCCTCCCAGCAATTATAAAAAAAAAATGTTAAAAGTATGAAGCATTTCTTTGCTAGCAGTGTCCCATCTGATTAAAATGACACTATAGGATTAATGAGTCCCTCCCTGCTGCCATGTTGGCTGATTCATTATGTTGAGTAAATTGTGATATTCTCAGTGCTAAGCAGTTACTCAAAAGAATAAACTATACTCTACATTATACCCATGAGTTGCATAGGCAAAGGATATTGCTTTGTCTTATTTATGGAAATTTAAAGTACAACCCGATAACATATTATGTACATAAGTATGTACATATGTATGTATGTACATTTATTCCTAAAAGAACTGCTAATATACATACTTCTCACGTAGCAAGAAACTTCAATCGCTTATATGTACATACATGCAGATATTCATTATTACATCAAATCCATTTTTCTTAGATGAAGTTGAAAAAAAAGCTTGTTCGCTACGTAATGGAACAGAGCCTGCATGTTTAGCTTCTGAATTCTGTTTAAACTATGAATTCTAGGAAAAACAAGGAACATACATACATATGTATGTATGTACGTCCGTACGTATGTATGTACATATGCATGTATGTATAGTATGTATGATGTACGCATGAGAGTGAAACTTTCTATGGTAAGAGAACAAATGAAACAATTTTGGGGAATTCCAAGGAAAGTTCGGGCAGGCCTGGGTAGACAGAGAGAGAGAGAGAGAGCAAGACCCTCGTGTTCATAACTCACCGCATCTGCTTGCTCCTTAAAGACCTCCGAGACCAACTAAGGGACCAGAAAGACAAAGAAGTTTATCAAATAATTATTCGTTAATCAGTGGACCCCATTCCCCCTCCACCACCGTTTCACGACGAAATTGCGACACTCACCGTGTGAACCTTGAGGAAATCGCGCATCGCACGCTGACAGTAGATAATGTCATTCTTAAGCTCCAGAGGCAGGACGAAGAACTTCTCAATGTAGTACTTGTACTCGCCGCAGTCCGCTTTTCCGCTCATGTCGTCCGATTATATTGCGGCTTACAATCCAGACCAGTAATAGCTAATCACGCACACGACTCTTTCCGATTCGACTTGTCTCGTTTCGATTCGATCCGATTCCGATTCACTTGTGGGATTTCATGTGCATTAGAACTCTGTTCTTGTGCGGACGGACCGTCGAAGTCGGTTAATTCGTTTGGGGACCTCTACAATCCGTTCAACCGGATATCAAAGGAAAACGAACACCGTGCACCAAATGCAGTGACAGATCGGTAGGCCAAGTGACAAATGCCAAATTAATTGTTGATTTTTGATTTCTATGCGGCAGTGTAGCCGATTTCCCTCACTTAATAAAATGCTAACGCCTCGCCTCGCAGCAAGGTCCGGATTTTTCAGTATCCTAAAGGAAGCGCGCCATTTAAAATATGGAAATATTTTTTTAAATGAAAGACCACTTTTAAAAAAATAAACCAAAAAAGCTTAACTCTATTAATAATCGAGAATGTGAGGAGCAATTGTTAGAAGAGAAGTCCAACAGTAATGAAAAAAATTACCAAAACGAAAGCACCCATGTACAAAAAATTTGTAGTTGACGTTTACTGCCAAGATGAAAATAAATGCAACAATAACAATTTTATTATTTTATTATTATTATATTATATTATTATTAATAATAAAATACTTAGATTATTCCCTATACGGCTGAATGGCTGAATTTCCAAATATAAACTAACCATTTAAATACCAATGTATTCTTCTCGATAATTCATAAGTATTGTCAACCGTTGTGTGTATTATAGGAATCCAACCTAGCCACACTGACTTTTCTGTTATTTAGCCTTTTTTTTTTGGCAACATCCGGTTCATTGAATGACTAAATATATCGAAAGTGGAATTGGCCTGGAACATCTGTCGAGTTTTCAGTAAGTCATTTGCATACAAGTTTGTATAAAATTACCCTAACCGTTGAAATATCTTTTCATATTCTTCCCGTTTATATAATACATAATTAAGACCTTGTACTGCTTTTTCTTATTTTATGTAAAAGAAAGCTATATTGGACTTAAAGATATAAACTCTTTTTAGTTTAAGTAACTTATCGATAACTCCTGCGATAGTAGGCTGTGATTTCTGGTCGTGGCCAAATCATCGCTGGATTCACATATCGATCATCTCTAGTTTCGGATCCCAAAGCCAAACACTTTTAATTTTTTTTTCCATTTACACATTAAGTAAAAAATTAGCTTAGTTGCGTATAATTACAGTCGGCAACAGTTGCTAGCGTTGCTCACACTTCGGAATAAGAAACACGGAATATATCCGGCAAAATTTGCAGTGACCAAAATCAAAACAAGTGAAAATCGTCAAAGAAAGGAATAAGAAAGACTAAAAATGTGTAAGTGGGTCGCACAACAACAAACGAAAGGACAAAATGATGAAAAATTATAATATTTATATAATTCAGCAGATTGAATGCAATGAATTCCGTGGGACACTATTATTTTGTTGTTGGTTGTGTGCGGGTGTTCATATGTGTGTATGCGAGACAGTGAAAGAGAGAGGGAATCTTGCTGACGCCCCAGAAACAAAAACAAATCAAAGCCAGACGAAAGTAGAATTTCTCCCAAATTTTGTTTGTTTTTGCTTTGCGCACACATTCACTCTGAAGAAACTGGACAAACAAGTTTTTGTTGTAAGGTTTTTGTAAGGTTTGTTTAGTTTTTTTGTGCCGGCTCTCCGCGAAAGTCTTTAAAACGGCAGTTTGCTTCTGAGTTCTTTCGCTCCACACCCGCTATTTACTTGTGTTTGTGTTTGTGCGATTCCCGTTAAACTGGTTTAATTGCATCGTCCTCTTTGTCCCACACAAACACAGACCTAACATGAATAACGGTGCTAATATGTTTTAGTTCCAGCTTTTACTGACGCTGCGGTTTCTTTGCCAGTATTAACCCGTTAGCCATGCTTATCAGCACCTGACGGCGAATAAATATGACACTCACTCACATATTTACGTTGAAAAGTAAATAAATAATAAACACAAAGCATAGTAAATAGCCAACAGAGATCCAAAGTTCATACCACATACATACGGACACACTCGGGCGATGGTCGGGAGCGGAATGGAGGCTTACACTTGCACAAAAAACAATGCGTACAAGATGTGCATCAACTTCGGCGTTAAAATAACTTGTTTAAAAAAAAAATCTAATTGTTTGGCTAGAAACTAGTATTTCTTATAAGCTTTATTCACATTTTATATATTAAAATCTAGCATTTATACTTCTCACAATTTGAAAGTTCTTTCAATAAGTTTCTTCAGACTATAACTTGTACGAAATTCGGGTTTTTCTAATAGCGCTTTACGTTTTGTTCGCATAAATATTTGATGACTTTGTTCGTTTTGTGTTACGTGAAGAATTGCCTATTATACTATATTCTTTACAAAATGAAATTGTTTTTTATTTTTAATTTTCTATATATATTAACAGTATATTTTGTTTTTTAAGCCAAAGCAGCGCACATGTTTATATGCTTATTATACCATGTACCGTAGGTACAAAGGTATATTAATTTTGTGCAAATGTATGTAAC